>LPNX011098436.1:86805-125544 GCA_001517045.1 Pseudotsuga menziesii
TTCCTCCGAAAGTTCCCTTTAATTTTTCAGTGCCATCCTTTTCTTTCTCAGGTTCTTCATCATCTTGAAAGGTTTCACCATTATCATTTTCAGTGTCAATATGAGTATTTACAAATTCTCTTGATAGCTCTAAGAATATTTCGATCTGCATGTCATATTCAAATACTTGCCAATATTTTGAGTTGTCGGGAATAGATGGTATGTTCACAATGTCCACTTGATATTCTTTCTGACCAGCAATAGGGGTTTTAAATTTTCCAGTAGCAACTGCCAAAGAATCTGCCACGGTATTTTCATGTCTGGAAACCACCTGAATCGTGTGCTCTGTAAAAAAGTTACCAATCATATCCCATACTTCATTCCTATAAGCTCTCATCCGGGGATGCCTGGTTTGATAGCTATCATTCACTTGGTTTATCACCAATTCTGAATCTCCTAAAACTTTTATCCTCTGCTCTACCAAATCTTTCAAAGCATGCAACCCTAGTAATAAAGCTTCATATTCAGCTACATGATTCGTGCATTCAAACATTAATTTATATGATAAAGCTTTAAAATCTCGGATGGGAGAAATTATATACACACCAGCTCCACCACCTATTTTTGCCATAGATCCATCAAAGTACATAGTCCACAAACCTTCTTTTTTTTGTTTTGCCTCCAAAGCATCATGTTCCATCACTTCTTTTTTCTTATTTTCTTCAGACTTCTTCTGCAATGTAGCTTCCAAATCGTATGGGACAGTATCATTAAAGAAAATGGAAGATCCCAAATCAGTATCAACAGCATATATATGATGAACTTCAGGTTTATCTTGACTGCTCACTACATAAGGAGTTCTTTTTTCACTATACAACCTCTTACTCCCATCTTGAACATGAATAGTAGCATATGACATATCCATTTGTAAACTACCTTTCAACTTTGAAGTCCAAGATCTTGACAAAAATACTCCAAACTTAGGTGGGATATCTTCTACTACTACATCCATGACTATAGTCTTAGATGGTAATTTATTCAGAGTTACCACCATCTATTTAATCAAACCAAGACATTTTACTCTTCTAGAATCAAAAGAATACAAATCTTTATAGGGTCTTGTCGCTTCCAATCCCAGGCTTTCAACTACTCCCTTCGGCATTAAATTATGTGATGCACCCGAATCTAGCATAGCATTATGGACCACCATATCATGCACATTTAGACTCAAATAAAAAGGAGGGACTTCTTCATTTTCTAAATTTTCAACTTTTGACCCGAATGAAATAGTAGGATTATCATCATTCAATTCCAAGATATAATATTGCAATTCTCCTTGACCTTTGACCATTTTTGTTATGTTATTTCTATATTCATTGTTTCTCAACAACTCGTTAAATGGAACAGAGATTTTTAACTTTGAAAGCTCATTTTGAAAATTAAAACTAGAACCAACTCTTTCTACATCAATCGGGGTCACTTGCTTCATTCCTTTGTTTCTTTGTATCTCATTTTCAACTTCTTTATTTACAAAAGACTCTTTTTGCACTTCTTCTCCCCTTTCTACATTTAGAGAACTAGTGGAAGGTTGATTTGGATTTTCCTTCCCCTTATTTATGAAAACTTCTCTGTTTCTCAATCTGATCTTCCTCTGTACATCATCCATAGCTTGTAGATAACCCCTTTGATACTGTTCTGTCTCCCTTTCAAACCCTTCATTTCCACCTTCCTATTCAAACATGTTATGTTCTTCTTCAGTAAGATATATCTCTGAATCTAATTCTCCAAAAATATGAATTTCATTTTCAGTAGGGTCTTCTTCATTAGCAACATAATTCTCAGGAAACGGTGGTCGAATTTGCTATTCTTCCTGATTCCTTGGGTTTCTCACATCTCTCTGCCTATTTTGTGGAAGAATAGGAGGATTTGGTCTTCTGAAATTAGGATTCCTGATTTGAGGATCGACTTGTTCTCTGTTGAACACCCTATTATCCATAGTTAATCTGTCCATCAACTTTTCCATCATCTTAAACATCATTTCAAATTTGATATCAGTGGTAGAAGAAGAAGCAGAAGGCAAATTTTCTTCCTTTTTCCTCCTATCTATGTCTCTGTGTTTCATTTTCCCACTTGCCATCATATTCGCTTCCACTTCTAAAGCATCTATAAACATTGCAACAAGAGTTGCAGATTTTCTTTCTCTCAATGAAAATGCAAATTCATTATCAAATGCTCCAGCATAATGCAGTTTAGCAGCAGCTGTAGAAGGTTTTATGTCTTTTGGAATAGAATTATAAACCCTCATAAACCTGCTTGAAAATTCATGAATAGATTCAAAACCCCCCTTTTTGAGACTATTATACTGAGACAAGAGCTGTAAAGGATTTTGTTTGTCATCCCATCTATCTAGGAAGGCATTCTGGAAAGCTTGAAAACTCAATATAGATTCATCTGGTAAGTCTTTAAACCATTTCTTTGCCTCACCTGATAAACTTTGAGCAAATAACCGCATTTTAACATCTGCATAATCAACTTCTTCCAAATCAACAAAATATTCAAACTTAGCCACACGTTGCTTGGCGGTTATGTCACCTTCTCCATCAAATAAGGAAATTCTTTAGGAGTAATTTTGAGGAAGGTCATGTAATATAGCAGGCAAACGCAAGGGAGCGAATTGGGCTGCCATTGGTCTAGGTGGTTCCAAAGGAACTGAAGACTTTTGAGTGTTATGAACAACAAATGTTTCAACTTTCGCAGACTGTTGTAAATCTCTCTAGAGGGAATCCAGCAAATAAGATTCTAATCTATGAGAATTAAATTCAGTATTCTTAAGATCAGACTCAGATTTAGTTTTCAACAAACTCCTTCCAACATTAACTTCCCATTCTGGATCAAAAATATTAGGAGAATCTTGAGAAGATGATGCACCAAACAAAGGAAAATCTATTTTTTCTTTATCTTTTTTCTTAAATAACCTTTCTGGATCTTCCAAACTCTTTAAAATTTCAGTATCAGAATTACCTCGTGTGTGCCTTCTCGAAGCCAGAATGACTTCTTAAATTTTGAAAAGTCTTACAATGGAATCGCCAAGGAAAATATACAACCTTCTCTACTGACAAAAAAAAAATCCTATTTGCCCACAGAAATCTTTTCTTGGTCTTTAAACTCTGTCGTTTTTCCTAGGACAGATTTGCACTTTCGTTCCTCGGCAATGGCACCAACTTGTTAACACTCAGAATGTACCCAGGTTGCGAAGTTAAATTCCAAAGGTAACAGCAAAAACCACTTCAGAAAGAAACTGACTTTCCTTTCCAGAGAGGGATCTCTCAAATAAAGATTTAACAAGGCCAGATATAAATCAACACTCTAAAATTATATAGACGGTTGAAACGATACACATAATCATTGGGCAATGGATTCACATATACATAAAGGTATCACAAAATCGTATGCGTGAGATTTTATCAAAGGCAAGATAACCACTTAATCACAGTCATTCATTTAGTTCAGGTGGAATGGAAGAAATAATGAACAGTCCATCAATACAGAGCATCAGAAGATGAGTTCTATATTAACTTTAGCAGAAACATTTATAAAATATCTGAAACAATGATCAGAGCATAACCAATATGAATTCCAACCATTTAATACTACGTTTCAGATACGAGGAAAACAAAATGGAATGTAACACTAGAAAAAACGATCACAAAGGAGAGGAAATACAGACTGTAATGTAAATAGCACAAGAATCTTTGATAACCCACACGCATTCAGCTTTGTTATTCAAAAATATATGTCTTCGAAAAAAACAGTCATCAACAAATGGGTTCCAACCCCCATTACATAAAGTAAATGCAAATATATACATAAAATGATTTCTTCTTCCAAGAAGATTTATAACTGAATAACCTGGTTAATCAAAGTCTTTGTAACTATATTCCTAAAAACTAGGAATAAACTACTTACTTCAATCCTGACAGATCATTTAATTAAAATCAACTCGGTAACAAGGCCCGAACAATCAGCTCCATAGTGCACAACACCTGTTTTCATGGATGAAGAATATACTTTGTTTTTCCAAATCTTTCCACGGCTCTCCATTGTTCCGTGCTTGGGATATCGTACTCAATAATTTCCTGAATAGACACCTCCAGATCCATATGGGCTTCATAAGACACATTAGGCAACCCTCCTCTGACAATCAGAAATTTCTGCAATATCTCAAAATCTTCTGTTAGCTTATCTACGATGACCTTTCTCGTCATCCCCTTTACCAAATCATCAAATTTAGAGTGATCCATACAGCTTTGCACTAGCATGCTGTGATAATGTTCTTGAGAAAACAGTCATCCCTCCTTGTCCCAAAAAGAAGGAAAGCCATCTTCAAATAATTCTTTAAAATCATGCCTGAAATCATTAACACGTGAGGTCATCTCATCAGCCTTATCTTGTACTGTCTTCATAAGATGATGTTTATGAATAAACCTTTTTGACCACAGTACTATTGCCACTCTGTCTTTGACTCCTATATCTTGTAATTTTTGATAGGTTAATGAATTTAAGAAATTCAATGCATTCTGAGCTGTGCCAAGGGGCTTCCTCTCCATGGTCTCATTTACTAGTTTCAGTCTTTGATTGGCTAAATTAACCAATGTACTTTGATCATCAATGAAGTTCAAATAATGCCTGAACTTAGTAATTTCCATAGACAACGTATCCCAGATTATGTGTTTAGCTCCCTGGAGAGGACCCTTTCCTGTGTTCCTTTCTTTTAATTCATTAAGCTTCTTTTGTAATTGACCTTTATCCTGTAATATCTTATTCTTGCTTTCAGTCGTTTTGGTTAGCTTAGATTTGACTTTCTCATTTTCCTCTTTTAACTCTCTTATCTCTACATCCTTCAAGCTAACTTGGGACATGGGCACTAGTAAGCATCAGCAGAAAAATCATTTAAAGGTTTTTCAATATTTACAATAGTCAAATCTTCATAAGTGGGAGTCTAGCTCATTAGTTTCTCCATAATTTCTTTTTCTTCATTTTGGTCTTTTTTCAACCGTGAAATTTGTGCTATTAACTCATTTCGTTACATTTCCCATTTGTCCTTTTCGTCTTGCAATTTCACAGTCTTGCCTTTCTACTCCATCATCTCCTGATGAATCTTGTCCTTCTCGTCCTGCAATGCTAATAGTTCTGATGACTGAACATGTTCTGTACTCGGGATTTTCAACCTCTTTTTTAGTACTTGGAGGGCATTGTCTTTTTCTTCTAAAAGTCTTCTGATGGCCTGGGTGTTACATGTTTCATCCCCTTAGCTTACGATATATGCTTGTAATTTATTTATTTGAATAGAATTAACCTTGTTCTCAACTTTCTCATGTTTTAATTGGACCTCTAATTTGTCAACCAAAACTTGTAACTTGTTAATTTTTACCATAGCATGCAATAAATCTGAATAAATAATATCTCCCGTTTTTTTATGTAACTGTATTTTATCTAGTACGCTGATTTTGTCTAACCTCACTTCCATTTCGGACACCTTCTTATCACTTACCATAGCCAGTTTTAAAGTATTTATTTCTATGTCCTGAGTAGAAATCAAGGAAGTCTTTGGATTATTTAGACTTCTCACCCGTGGGAGTAGATTCCTGGTTTCTTCTAGGCACTGTCTTTGCTTTTCCACGTAACTAGCCATGAATTCTTCTTTAGATTTAAAAACCGGGCCTGGTTCTGCATTATTTACACTTTCAAAAGAAAATTGATTCACATGTACAGATTTCTTAGGAATCACAGCAACTCTTTTAAATTCATCCGAAACTATTTCGCTTGACATTTTATCATCTTGAGACATTTTGGTCTTCTTATGTTTATGTAAACTATCTTCATTTATTTCCATACTTTCAATCTCATAAAAACTTCTTTTGATCAAAATATTAGAACTATCTGGCATTTGAGACACTGCAACTGATCCACTGCTTGTATTCTCGTCAGATCCTGGAATTTCCACAAAGTAGAACAAATTGGCTACTTCTTTCAGACCTTCAACAACTTAATGGTCAAATGGCTTATTTTTATTTGCTTGTTTTCTTAGAGAAATTATATGATAAGGATCAGAATTGACCCTTTGTTCCCTTTGAAAATCCATGCTTTCCAATAATTTCTCTACAAACACCAAGGCACCCTTGTTTTAAAAAATAAAGGAACCAACTTTAAGACGGAACTTGATATTGGAAGATTTCTTGAAAGCCCCAAAATGTTCCTCTTCTGCATGTAATCTCCGTCTCATGTATTCCAATGCAAAAATCCTGGGGGTAAGGAAAGCACACAGCCTGTAAGGCTCTCCAGTGAAACCGTATACTCTCAAAACTGTAAAATCTTTATACAAGAACCAATCTCCGATCCTATTCTCAGGTGAATATTGCATCATACTCTTCATTTCCTCCAACACTTTGGGTAATACTTCATCAAACAGCATCTTATATATTTCTGACATTATAGAATTTACAAATTCAAACATATTGATTTGCTTAGGCAAATCTGAAGAGAATATAGTACTCAAGAACTACAATTCAGTTACATTCGAACACAGTAACATGTTCAGCAAATATGATTGATACTTGAAAAACTTGACTTTTGAAAACTCGACCAATTGGATATGGATAGATTCTGCTAGATATTTGTCCAAACTGAAGACATGGACTGGCTGAGACTCAGACTCGGGACTAATTGAACTCATTTCTAATAAGAAACCCAAAACAATTTCACCAACATGACAGTCATCATCTAGACCTAAAACCTAACAAACCAAAGACACAACCAATTGAATTTCCTCCTTGAAGATGTGAATACGATACAGCAAAAAAAGACCTTCCAGTGACTGACCTTCATTAAGAATGGTAGATAAGAATTTACATCGAACCTCAGTTTCACAATTTTTGTACACTTCAGCTAAAATAGACTCGTTTACAGACTCACGACTATCGGGGTAATTATTGGGCAAATTCAAGATTTCACGGATAGCCTTTGCAACAATTTTACACAATATCCTGGATGTAGAATGGCTTACAATAACTCTCTTAGAAGACGAATAATTAACTGCACACCGCTCGACAAACTCAGGAAAGTGTAGGGTCTGCTCAATGGAAAAATTATACAGAAACGACTTACAAGCATTTAAAATGTCATTTCCCTGCGAATTATATCACCATAATCTTTCTTTAATAGCAGATACATTTCCCAGAGATAGGAATGGATCATATACTCCTCTATCTCTATCAACCAAGAATTCTTCTCTTTCGTCCAGAATTCGGTTAAACCCTTGTAAACCTTTCTCTTTATCCATAATATGGAAAAACAACGGTAATTCTGTGGATAAAGCTCGAGTATTTGAGACTTACCTGCGACTGTAACTACATATACTCGAGGTTGATTGTGAAAGGGTGGTAAGCGGTCCTTTTCATTCATCCTGGAACAATAAAAAATAATTCCTCAAACAAGTCAACTCCCCTTTATATAGAAGTCCATTCTAGAGACTCCCTTTACTAGTGGTTTCCCTCAAACCATTTTTCTCCGCGGAATGTACCACAAGCTGCCACGTGTACTACGGTTTCAATTCCACTACCGCTTTTCTACTCCAATCGTCACGCAACTCTATCTTCCGGATCCGATGATGACCGTCGATGCATTTCACTTTATCTTCTAGCCATTGGATAAGCTTACACATACACCTTCCGCTGAGCCCTTTTGTTTTAATTAATGCCCAACTTTATGGAGTAGACTTCTTACCGATCGTAGATTTCACTGACCTAGCTTCATGATCGTTGATCTTCGCATCTTATTAACTATCTCCGTATGCCCTTATCTTTCGCACATCTTCACAGAGCGGGTCTATTATAAGCCATCGATCTTCACCTCCTCGTTCTATACCATTGTATCATGTGATAATTTCATTGTTTATGCACCCTTTATCATACATTCACACTATTATATTTAACCAAAGTTTCAAGCAACCATCATTTCTCTTTACCATGCTCCCTTCGACCCTCTGCTAGTTAGAAGTTGTTAACAGCCCTCATATTCTCACGCTGGGTAGCGAATATCATCCCTATTAGAAAAAAGAATGGGGAGATAGGAATATGTATTGACTTCAGGAAATTGAACATAGTTTCTCTAAAAAATCATTATCCCCTCCCCAAAATGGACCATGTCGTGCAAAAAGTAGTGGGTTCACAAAGGATCTCCACTCTGGACAGTTTCTCAGGTTATAACAAAATTGTGGTGCACCTAGAGGATCAAGAGAAGAAAGCACTCACCACCCCTTGGGGTAACTTCATGTATGCTAAAATGCCATTTGGACTGATGAACGCGAGAGAAATTTTCAACGGGCTATGGACATAGCTTTCATTGATGAAAAGGACTAAATTATAGTCATCTATCTTGACGATATCACTATTTTATCCAAGTCTAATGAAGAACATGTCCCACACCTGTCGAGAATGTTCAAGAAATGCAGAAATTTCAACATCTCCCTGAATCCTAAAAATTCATTCTTTGCTATGAAAGAGGGGAAACTGTTGGGTCATATAATATCTCAGGAGGGAATCAGGATATATCCCATGAGGGTTGAGGTGATCAACAAAATTGAGATCCCTCGAAATAAAGGTAAATTTTGTGAGAATATTTATTGCTTCATTTGCTGAAATAGTGAAATATATAACCAATATGCTAGGAAAATACCAAGAAATCAAGTGGACTCTTGAGGCCAAACAATCCTTTGAAGACATAAAGAAGGCCATAGATGAATCACTTGTACTTGCAATCCCTGGTTTCTCTAAGGACTTCCTCATATTTTCTTTTGCCTCAAAACACACAATGCATGGGGTATTGTTGCAGAAGAATCACGAAGGCCATGAGCATCCCATTGATTTTTACAGCAAGACCCTAAGAGATGCACCCCTAAAGTATAATATTCTGGATAAGCAATCCTATGCCTTTGTGCAGGAATTAAAGGAATTATGAGTGTACATCTTGCACTCCCATATCATTCCTCATGTCCCAAGTAGTGCTGTAAAGGACATTCTGACCCAACCTGGCCGCGAGGGGCAAAGGGGAAAGTAGATAGTAGTTCTTCTAGAGTATGACATGGAAATCAAGCCCACAAAATTAATCAAAGGCTAGGGACTAGCCAATCTCATGGCCCCATCAAACTACGATGCTCTCAACTGGCACGTGATTGTTGAATTGTCAACAGAAGATAAAAATCCTCAAGGATGGCCAGGTCCCTCAGTAGGTGATCATTTTCTATTATCTCCATGGTACGTTGATATCATTTTTGTGTTACAACATCTGCAAGACCCATAGGGTATGTGTTAGATTTTTAACATTTAAGCTATATGATCTTAGGATCTTATCTCAGAGAATAACAAGCACAACAATCAATCACAAGAGACAATGAACACAAAGATTTTCCTTGGGGAAACCATAAAGGAGAAAACCCCACAACTTCCTCAAAGATAGAATCAACACCAAAAATAAAACCCAATGACAGTAGGATGATCTCTCGACGGCAGTAGTCTCTCTCTCTCTCTTGTCCCAGCTTCTTCTCTCTCTCTTAGTTATGTGCTACAATTGAGTGTGAGTGAATGTGTATGAATGTGTGTTAAATAGAGAGGCTCCCTCTCTATTTATACTAATTCTTGACTTGACAATAACTCACTAGGGCCGACTTCTCTAGGAGAGTCTAATAACCCTAGGGCCCCACAACTGTAGGGAATTTAACCCTTGATTAATAAGGAGGGTTATAGTCTATGACTTTACATGACTTGTTTACATTATTGAATCTCCCGATCAGAACATTGGGGAATGACATGACTCAATTACATTACAGATACTTCCTGGAATAAACATCAGGGTACAATACATAAGATATACATGTGAATACATTCTGAAGTTACAAATACATCAACACTCCCTCTTAACTAGGAAGGTATTCTCTCGACACAATTTATCAGCACAAGTCTTCTTCTTTGTATCATCTGGATCATCATCAAGTCATCTTCATCTTCAATTCATCTTCATATTCAAGTTATCTTCATCATCAAGTCATCTTCATTGTCAAGTCATCTTCATTAAGTCTGGATCTTCACTAGATTTGGATCATCACTGGATCATCACTTGATCTGGAGCATCACTAGATCATCATCAAGTCTGGATCATCACTTGATCTGGAGAATCACTGGATCATCATCAAGTCTGGATCATCACTTGATCTGGATCGTCACTAGATCATCATCAAGTCGGGATCATCACTGGATCATCATCAAGTCTGGATCATCACTTGATCTGGATCGTCACTTTTGGATCATCACAACTGGTGCTATCTCAATTCTATCCATCACAGGAAGTTCTACAGAGACAGCCCTTTTTCATGTTGGTTGTAGGCCTAGCCTTCATGTAGGTCTTCATCGTCTTCAGCACTTATATATGACCATGGAATGAACCATGTCTAAAAAGCCCGCCCAACACTTACATCTGACCATGGGAGGAACACATCCAAGAACCATGTCAGAAAGGCACGCCCAACACTCACATATAACCATGGGAGGAACACATCCAAAACCCATGTCAGAAATGCCCAACACTCACATCCAACCTCATCTTGTCAGAAAGGCTCTGCACTTACATCTAACGTCATCATGTCAGAAAGGCTCTGCACTTACATCCTCCCTCATCATGTCAGAAAGGCGTTGCACTTACATCCAACCTCATCATGTCAGAAAAGCTCTGCACTTACATACGACCTTATCATGTCAGAAAATCTCTGCACTTACATCCGACCTCATCATGTCAAAAAGGTGTTGCACTTACATCCGACCTCATCATGTCAGAAAGGCTCTGCACTAACATCTGACCTCATCATGTTAGAAAGGCTCTGCACTTACATCCGATCATGTGGGAACACATCCCTCAATCACATCAGAATGGCTCTGCATTGATCATGTGAGAACGCATCCCACAATCACATCAGAATATCTATGCACTGATCATGTGGTAACACAAACCATAATCACATCAGAGCATCTCTACATTTATATCTGATCATGTGGGAACATATCCCTCAATCACATAAGACTGGCTCTGCACTGATCATGTGGGAACACATCCCACAATCACATCATAATATCTCTGCACTAATCATGTGGTAACACAACCCACAATCACATCAGAGCATATCTGCACTTACATCTGACCATGTGAAGCTCAGCCTTCCACCATGTCAGAAAGGACAATGGACACATCAATTCCCTTTGGAGGGAACCTCAATCTGGAGAACACCAAGTTTCTCCCTGAAGTACCCAAGCTTTACTCTAGCTAATGGTTTGGCCAGTACATCAGCTATTTTCTTGTCCGTCGCAACATATTGGAGCTTCACTGCTCCTCTCTGCACCATATCCCTGATATAGTGATACTTGATCCCGATATGCTTTGACTTGTCATGGAACACTGGGTTCTTCGACAGCTTCACACAGCTATGGTTGTCATAGTATATACAAGTAGCATCCATCTGGAGATTAAATAAATCATACAGTAGCTTTCTCAGCCACACTACCTCACAACTAGACGAACAAGCTGCAACATACTCTACTTCGGTTTTACTTAGTGCCACACAGGATTGCTTCATGCTAAACTAGGAGATCACACCTGATCCCATACTAAAGCAACATCCTAAAGTGCTCTTTCTATCAATGGCACTTCCTGCCCTGTCCGAATCCACATAACCTTCCAGGTTAATCTTCTAATTTGCCTCATACTTGAGCCCATAATCAACTGTACCCTTTAGGTACCTCAGAATATGCTTTGCAGCAATCAAGTGAACATGTCTCGGATCCGTTAGGAACTGGCTCAATGTGTTCACAGCAAAGAAAATATCTGGTCTCGTATTCATCAGGTACATCAAGGACCCCATCATCTGATGATATATCATAGCATCAACCACTTCTGATGAAGAATCACTCAATAGCTTCAGGTTCGATAGCATCATAGCTCAATAGCCATAGGTGTGGTCATGGCTTTGCAATCCATCATCCCAAACCTCTTCAAGATCTCTACTACATACTTCTCTTGTCCTAGGAAAATTCCATTTGCATTCTGCCACACCTCCATGCCTAGAAAGTAGTGCATCGTACCCAAGTCCTTCATTTCGAACTCGGCAGCAATCTTCCTCTTCGTATCAACAATCAACCCATCCTCACCTGTCACGAATAGATCATCTACAATACATTAGGAGTATCACTGGGTTACCTTCTTTAACCTTGTAGTAAAGGCTAGAATCCGCTTTACTCTTGGTAAATCGCAAGCTAGATAGGAAGCTGTCAATTCTGCCGTACCACGTCCTGGGTGCCTGTTTTGAAATCGTACATGGATTTCTTCAATTTACACATATGAGTCTTCTTGTCATGCATCTCAAAACCGAGTGGTTGCTCCACATATACTTCCTCTTCTACTACACCATTCAAGAAAGTTGTCTTGACATCCATCTAGTGTACTTTCCATTTCATTATTGTAGCTAAAGCAAGTACTAATCTGATGGAAGTATATCTGGCTACAGGAGCAAAAGTTTCTTCATAACCTATTCCTTCTTTCTGGGAGAAACCACGAGCCACAAATCTTGCTTTATATTTCTCTATTCTACCATCCGCAGCATTCTTGATGTTATAGATCCATTTGGAAGTCACAACAGACTTCCCCTCTAGTCTTGGGGCAACATCCCAAACATCATTCTTCATGATCTATTGATATTCTTCGATCATAGCATCCTTACATTCTTTCTTTTCTACCACTTCTTCATAGTTGGAAGGTTCTTTATTAATGAAGTCACATAATAGGGATACATAACCGGAGTAGGACCTGGTTCTTTTCCTTTCTTTGTGCATCTCTTCTGGAGCCCCATATCTTTCTACACCTTGGATAGCTTCTCGTACCCAAGCAGGTTTACTCTTGTGAGGATTCTTCTCCTGAGGTGGATCTACAGGTTCTTGAGGTTCTTCTATTTCTCGATATTCTTCTGGAATTGCTTCATTCATGGTTGTGTCATGAATTCTGGGTACTTCTATTTCTACGGGTTCTTTAGTAGGTCTCTTTCTGGATTTGTTGTAAGTTGAGTCTTTGTCAAATGTCATGTCCCTACTGCTGTCGATCTTCTTGAATCCTAGGAAGTATATTCTATAAGACTTCAAGCTTTCAGAGTATCCCACAAATATACCCTTCCTTCCTGAAGGATCTAGCTTTGTCCTCTTTTCTTTTGGAATGTGTATGTACACTGAAAAACCAAATATTCTGAGATGAGTGAATTCTAGTTTCTTGCTGAAAAATACTTCTTCAGGTGTCTTGTTCTTGAGTACTCTATGTGGAGTACGGTTCTGTACATACACAGTTATTCTAGCCGCTTCAGCCCATAGATGCATGGGAAGACCCTGATCATGAAGCATTTCCCTTGCAGCTTCAATGATCGTTCTACTATTTCTTTCTACAACCCCATTCTATTGTGGATTATATGGAGCGGTCAAATCCCTCTTAATCCCCGAATCTTTGCATAATTCCTTGAATTCATTTGAAGTGAATTCTCTGCCATTGTCTAATCAAAAAATATTGATCTTCTTCTTTGTGTATTTTTCGATCAAGGATTTGAATTCCTTGAAATTGTTGAATACTTCATCTTTGTTCTTCATGAAGTATATCCATGTCTTCCTAGAAAAATTATCAATGAAAGAAACATAGTATACATACCCGCTTAATGAACTGGATGACATCGGACCGCATACATCGGAGTGAATGATTTCCAAGATTCCTTTAGCCTTGCTTTCGCTACTTGGAAATGTCTTCTTTGTGTTCTTTCCTTTCGCACATCCCTTGCATACTCCTTCATGTTTTGCTTGTATTTATGGAAGACCTTCAACAAATTTTCTTACAAGTGGTAGTGCTCTATAGTGCACTACCACTGTTTATTCCACAACCCGGTAATGCATACCCTAATTCATGGTTCAGGGAACCATACTCCATGCTTGCATCTATGTTCTGCCAATTATATGGGTTGGTGAATTTCACATTACTCAAAGCATAATGGGCTCCGACATCTTACCAAATTCTTCTTACAGGTGAGTCTTCAGTTGGTATCAGATTTTATCTGTTAACTTGCAGGAGGAAATTGACAAATACTAGAAAACCCCGGCATACAGAAAACCCCAATTATACATGTCATCCTATGTCATGGACGTTTTTTGTGCGACTTCGACATTTCCTGACCTAGGTTGGAATTGGCAAAAGAATTCTCCACCGGTCCACATCTATTGTTCTGACATGTGGGAGGATAAATTTGTTCCTCGCATATATGACATATGCGACCTTTTATTAGGTTCAATGTATCATAATATCTTCAAGGCCGACGCTTTGGTATTTTCACCAAGATCCTGGGCTTTGATCACTTTGCATGGAGATTGGTACGTCGGGGAATATTTCTCTTATTTCAAAATTTGAGGTAGAAACATAGTCCATTTATTGCCCAGAATTGTTCCAGACTGCATGGTCTTACAGGAATTTGCAAGACAACCATCGATGGAGCATATCCAAAATTGGCTAAGCACAAGAGGAAGTGTTGGCCTAGGTTCCCTATATCTTTAGATTCTTTTGTTATACAGAATTCTACCCATGTAGCTCTGCTTGGTAAAGATATTACAACTATGAACATGGGAGAAGCTCCCAAAAGAATGCATGATACTAAGGATTACTTTGCTAGCCTTTTTGCTCAAGAAAATGATAATTTTAATTATGCACATGAAGATCTGCTAAATGATTCCATGTATAGGGCAATTTTCCATTTTTGGGAAGCACTGGAAAATATCATTGATCCATAGGTACAGTCCCATGTTTTCAAATCTTTGAAAGATCTGAAGCAGTCTACCCTTCATTTTAGAAAATTGAGATTTGATGCAGAGGAAAAGGTTCATAGGGAAAACATGGAGAGAGAAGCAATACAACAAGCATCAACATCTTCTGCTTCAACATCCCAGTCTAAATACAAGGGAAAAGATGTTATAGAAACCCATGGGAGCGCTCACTCTTCACAAGAGATGGAAGCCCTGCAAAGAGGGGAATAGTTTAAACAATTTCTAGTCAAGCTCAGTGCTCAGCTCCATACACAGGTGCAAGAGGATGAACCTCAACCAAAGAAATATAAATTTCATCTTGTTTCCCATCAACTACAAGTACTTGGAGCATTAGTGGATCATACAGAGCACATACCTCAGTAGGTATTCAGGGATGAACAACCACTATAGATAGTTCCACCTGTTCTTCAAGAGCAAGTTCCTCCCCAAATCCCTTTGATCCAACAGGTTGAGCCTCAACCTCAGCCTGAAATTGAGATCCATGAAATTCACAATGATCTAGAGGAGGAGTTTGGAAACCCCATATACCCTGTTAATATCCTTACCTCTATGAAATCTTATGTCCCTGATGCATAGTTTTCAATAGATCTTTTTGATGCTTTATTCCCTGGGTCTTCTTTTTCCCATGTGAATTTAAAGCCTATTATCGAGGACACTTCTAGAGACCCGTTAGTATTAGCGGAATTTCCCAGTCCTACCACCCCTTCTTCTCCACCTCTTTCATCAATTCCCCTTACATATCACACTACTCCAACATCCTTGCGTATTCCATCTTCCCAAGTAGAAGTCCCTCCCCTCTCTACAATTGCTTCTTCACAAGTTAAAGCCCCTATTCCCACCTCTTCCACTTCCCTTATATCTATTTTATCTACTTCCCCCTTGGACATTTCTCACATCAATGTAGAAATTTAGGGTCTCACAATCACAACCCGAGCCATCAAATACACCCCAAAAGGAAACCCTTGCAGCCTCAGAAGAAATGACAGATTTTGGAGAAGATGTAGTTTTTTCCTTAGGGAAGTATTTTTGGAGCAAGAAAGATAAGGCCATATTGAAGAAAGGATTGAAGAGGATGAGAGAAAGCACACTCAAACATGTGCCTACCATTAATCAATTTGTCTGGATAATTGATTCCCCTAATGACAAAAAAGGAGCATTAGATACAGCAGGTGCTATGGGAGCCTTTGTTGGGGCTAACTATGATACAGTGTCACAGTTGACTAAAGATCTCCTCAGTAAGGAATAGGAATTGTAGAAATCCAAAATGGATATAGAAGCAGCTAAAGCATGTCATCTTAAGGAAATGGAGCTCCTTAAACAAGAGGATGAAGATAAACAGATACAATCACAGAAGAAGATTGATCATCTCAAGCATCAGCTTGAGAACTCAGAACTCTTGAACCAACAACAGACTAATCAGAATGTTACCCTAGAAAAAAAAATCAAATAATTATAGATATCTTCAGCTCCCTCATAATTTTCAACATTAATAGTTGAAGAATTTAAACAGTTAGCTTGTAGGGTCAATGAGCAGTATCGTCATTCTATGATCAGTCTATACACAGGGTTTGATGAAATAAAGGACTTGTACAATTCATTTGAAGAACAGTTGAATGTCCTACAAGATCACCATACTCGGAGAACTGCACAATTAAGGCGCTTGAGAATGTGAATGGTTTGCAAACACATATCAGAGACAAACCAAAGGATATTCCAATCATGGATAAGCTTTAGGCGAAGAAAACCGAAGTCACCATCGAAACTTAGGAAAGCATCTGCGATGCAATAGAAACCATCATTCAAGATGGCCAAGCATAGGTGTACAACTTCAGATGTTTTACTCAGTTTCTTAGGGATGCCTATGATAGGACCAATCAAAGAGGCACCTTCCCCTAAGATAAAATTAGAAGAAGTTGAAAAATCCCTTGTTGTATTTAAGGAGAAAAATCAGGGTTTCACCCAACATACCTTGCAGGAGATCGCGAGCTGGATCGAGACACCTAATCCTGTGATGGTTAGGATGCGGGTTTATCTCGATGAATGGAAATAGGTGAAGAAGAGGGATATCACATCTTAGATTTTGAGGACATAAGTACATCTTGACTAGAATAAATATCAGGACATTGATTTCTTGATGGACTTAGATGCCAAGTGGCGTTCCTCTCTTGGCCAAACCTAAACTGTTTGATCTTGTAATCCCATGTCTTGGGAATTCTCCTTTTTTGTAAGACTTTGTAATATTATTTAAAGGGAAAGGTTTCCCAAGTAGAAGGGGGAATTTTTTGGAGACGAAGCCTAGGAGCACATCAAAGGACAGACTACAAAGTCACATTTTAGGAAAGTTGTGCTTTTTGTACTATGTAATGTGTTACAAGTTAATAAAATTACAGTCATCCATTGTTTCATGGTTATTTGTTAAATGTATTAAACGAACTATAGTAATTCTTCTACTTTTATTGGCTTTTTTATTATCAATGGTATTTGTTAATGTGTTGCTTATTCACAAGTTAAAACCCTTATTCCCACCTCTTCCACTTCCATTATATATATTTTCCCTACTTCTCGCTTGGACATTTCTCCCATCAATGTAGAAATTTCGGTCTCACAATCACAACCTGAGCCATCAACTACACCCCAAAAGGAAACCCTTTCAGCCTCAAAAGAAATGGCAGATTTTGGAGAAGATGTTGTTGTTTCCTTAGGGAAGTATTGTTGGAGCAAGAGAGATAAGGTCATATTGAAGAAAGGATCGAAGAGGACAAGAGAAGGAACACTCAAACATGTTCCTTCCCTTAATCAAGTTGTATGGAGAACTGATTCCCCTAATGAAGAACAAGGAGCATTAGATACAGCAGCTTCTATGGGATCCTTTGTTGGGGCTAACTATGATTTAGTGTCACAGCTAACTAAAGATATCCTTAGTAAGGAAAATGAATTACAGAAATCCGAAAGGGATCTAGAAGCAGCTGAAGCACGTCATCTTAAGGAAATGGAGCTCCTTAAACAAGAGCATGTAGATAAAAAAAGACAATGGAAAAAGAAGATTGATCATCTCAAGCATCAGCTTGAGAAATCAGAACTCCTGAACCAGATACAGACTAATCAGAATGCTACCCTAGAACAAAAACTCAAAGAATTATAGCTATCTTCAGTTGCCTCATCATTTTCAATATTAATAGCTGAAGAATTTAAACAGTTATCTTGTAGGTTCAATGAGAAGTATCATCAGTATATGATCAGTCTGTACATAGGGTTTGGTGAAATAAAGGAATTGTACAATTCATTTGAAGAACAATTGAATGTCCTGGAAGATCACCTTACTCAGAGAACTGCAGCAATTAAGGCGCTTGACAATGTGATTGGTTTGTAAACACATATTAGAGACACACCAAAGGATATTCCAATCATGGATAATCTTTGGGATAAGAAAACCGAAGTCACCATCGAAACTTGGGAAGGCATTTGCGATGCAGTAGAAACCATCATTCAAGATGGCCAAGTGACATGCAAGCATAGGTGGACAACTTCAGATGTTTTACTCGGTTTCTCAGGGCTACCTATGCTAGGACCAATCAAAGAGGAACCTTCCCCCTAGATAAAATTAGAAGAAGTTGAATGATCCTTTGCTGCAGTTAGGGAGCAAATTCAGGGTGTCACCCACCTTACCTTGCGGGAGATCGTGAGCTGGATCAAGACACCTAATCCTGCAATGGTTAGGATATAGGTTTTTCTTGGTGAATAGAAAAAGGTGAAGAAGAGGAATATCACATCCACAATTTTGAGGACATAAGTACATATTGACCAT
The DNA here is from genome assembly GCA_001517045.1 of Pseudotsuga menziesii. Taxonomy (NCBI): domain Eukaryota; kingdom Viridiplantae; phylum Streptophyta; class Pinopsida; order Pinales; family Pinaceae; genus Pseudotsuga; species Pseudotsuga menziesii. Next base: position 105,529 of record LPNX011098436.1, read on the forward strand.
GCTAAATATCAAGACATCGATTTCTTGATGGACTTAGATGCCAAGTGGTGTTCCGCCCTTGGCCAAACCTAAATTGTTTGATCTTGTAATCCCATGTCTTGGGAATTTTCCTTTTTTGTAAGACTTTGTAATGTTATTTAAAGGCAAAGGTTTCCCAAGTTGAAGGGGGAATGTTTTGGAGGCGAGGCCTGGGAGCACATCGAAGGACAGACTACCAAGTCACATTTCAGGAAATTTGTCATTTTTGTACTATGTAACGTGTTACAAGTTAATAAAATCACAGTCATCCATGCTTTGTTTCATGGTTATTTGTTAAATGTATTTAACATATTATAGTCATTATTCTACTTTTATTGGCTTGCAAATTATCAATGGTATTTTTTAATGTGTTGATCCATGTCCTAATTTTTCACTACATGTTTAAGTATTCCATATATGTTAAACTAATGTCTTTGTTTGATTTATGTGATTTATTCTACTGTTGATAACTAGTAAATGATCTCTGATACTAATTTGTTAATTAGTATTACCTCTTGGATGTATTGTACATTTATAACTTTTGGATAAACCTTACGTAATATCTTGTTTGAGATTTATTTGGAGTTGGTTGAAGAAACTGATCTTAACTTGCATGTTTGTATGTTGAGCAATCAAACCTTTTCACCCTGTATCTTTTACAATCATCCAAAACTAAGTCCATGTTTCATCATGTTTAAGTGTTCTTATATAGATAGTAACTAGGAAGTGGTTACTTTGAGTCTTTCCTTACAAGCATATATCATCTGATCTGACAAACTCTTGTGCAAGTGGAGGCCTTGTATCCATAGGAATTAGTCATCCAAAAAAACTTGGGGATAGGATCATATCTAGATGGAATTGATTCGAATCCTTTCTAGTTGGAATTTTTCCTTCTGTTGATTGCCTTGTAGTTTTTATCCAACAACCTATAACACTGGCCATCAACAGAGAGGCATAAACATTTTTTTAATTTTTTGAGAAAAAACTGAGGACGTTGTTATTCCAAGGGGGGAGGGATTTTAGTACCCCTAATTTTACCACTAGAATGTATATTAAATCCATTATGTAAATGCTTTCTTATTTCAACTATGTGTTTGGATTAACATGATAATCAAAATGCAATGTAAATGTCACATTAATAAATAATATGAATGCTCCAATATGGTTGTGTGAGGTGCACCAAAGGGGCTATGATTCCATTAATGGGAAGAGGAAAAGGGGCCTATGGGGGATTGAATCCTTGACTGCCAAGAGTAATCCATAGAGTCATTCATGTTTCTACCATTATCCTTGAATCTGAAAATTAATTTCTTTTATTTCCTTCACCCAATCATTTATTTTCTTGTGTGATGTTGTTGGGAGAAGTATCCCCGCATAGTTTTGGAAGTATGGGGATTGAGATATTTCTATGACAATTTCACAGGTCCTTTTACTCCAATATCGAAAGCCATGTTAGTCTCGTCCTCCCTTACCTCCTTTCTTTCAGAAACTGAACTTATGCATCCTCTTAGTAGACCCAAATTTCATTCACTCAAAATCTCCTAAATCTCATGCACCCTTCACACCCAAAATTCATGCTCGCAGTCATACTTACCATCACTCATACTCACCAACATGCAAACCACCATAATTCATTTTCATGGAGATATTCATTTGGTTCACTTTTTGTTCAAGTCGTTATACCACCTAGACCCTTGTGGACATACCCTACATAGACACCATCAATTTATCCTTGTGCATCGAACACTCCTACCTTCAGTGTTTTCATAGACCCTCCTTCATGTCACCTGACTGTTGTTAACCGAAACTATTACCTAAGAGAGAGTTGTAAGTAAGTGAGCCATGAGTACTAATATTGATCTAATGAGTTTTGGTATTCATATATGCTTGAGAAGCTAGATCAAAGATCGAATGAGCTGAAGATATAAGGTTGGATCCACCAACTCACTCTCAGAAGCATTCAACTTGTTGTAGTGGGTGATCATCGGAGTAGCCATAGGCTTGCAATACTCCATATGAAATCTCATTAGAGGAAATTTGAGGTCTAAAATGGGATTCCTAAGGAAATAAAATAATATTTATTAATTTTGGAGGAAGAAATAAAAAAACTTTTTTGTTTGTTTGTATTTTCAACATATCTCCCTGTGTTTTTACTCAAATTTTGAGTGGGAGCATTCATTGGATGCAGAATTAACCATCATCATGTTTTTTAAGGTAATTCATTTTTTGGGGGAAACTAGGTCCATCAAAAGTATGGAGTATGGGTACTCGTTGTATGTGGAATTTAATTTCACATCCAATGAGTGCTCCCTCTTGAAATTTGAGTAAAAACATAAGGAAATATGTTGAAAATACGAAGAAAAAAAGTAGTTTTTTTATGACAAATATGTCAAGTCAACCATTATGGTTGTATCATTTTATTAAAATTATATTGGTTCTTGAATTCCAACTCATCAAGAAATTATGATGGCTATTTTTCTTATAAGGCTGAAGTGGGCTCTAGTGGGGGGAATTTCTCCTTCTTATCCACATATTTCGAATATCCTTAAGATGTAGCCCTTGTGGCCGGTGAACTAGTAACTAGTGAACTGAGTGATAAAGAAACATGTGATGGAATTGGTGAACCTATAACCTAAGAAATTGAACCTCTATACTGTGTCCCTAAACCTGAAGCACCTGTAACATGTGGATTAGTCACCCCAGATACCTATGACCCTACACTCTATGAAGCTAGACTCTGTGTTCTCACCTGAGGTGTGGAAGCCTGTTACTCATCCTTCTTTGACTCTTGATACTTCCTGAAGGTTTTCTCCTACTCAAATATCACCTCCCTCTTCACACCAACTCTCCTCTATTAAATAATATATATGTGGAAGGCCTTCGAAGTCTCATAATACCCCACAAAAATGCGCTTTTCAGTTGTGGGATCGAAATTTTTCCTTTTCTATGAAGGGACATGAGAGTAAGTAAGAAAACTAATTATCCTCAAATGGCCAAACTTAGGATCCTTCCCTAAAAAAATTCTCCTTCTGAGTCCTGCACTTCTAGTCTCTATGGGGACTCTTGTTCTGAATGTATATAGCAGTACTACAAGCCTCAGCCCAAAGAAAGAAAGGTATATTTTGATAATGAACCATCACTCTAGCTACATCCACAAGGGCCATGTTATTTCTTTCAACACCCCATTCTGATGTGGGGTATATGGAACTATCAAATGTCTCTTCATTCCCTCATATCTACAAAAATCATTGAATGCATTAGAGGTATACTCAAACCCATTGTCTGATATCAACACCCAAATCCTCCTCGTTGTTTGGTTCTCCATGAGAGATTTGAACTCTTAGAACCTTTGCAAGATATCTTTCGAATTCTTTCTCTTCAAAATTTAGATCTACGTCTTCATGGAGAATTCATCAATAAATGTGACATAATACTCAAAATCGGTCAATGAAACACAAGACATAGGACCACATAAATTACAGTGAATCAAATCAAGTACTCATGTTGATCTATTTTCATTGTTCGGCAAAAGTAGTCTTGGTGTACTTTCCAGTAGCACACCCCCTGTAAACATCACCATGCTTAGTGTTGAACTCAGGAAACCCAGTCCCCATATATCTCAACATCCTATCCATCCTCATATGCCATAGATTGCATACATCACAACTCCAGTTGTCGTTGTGTGCCAAAGCATGAAGAGGTTGAAACAAGATCTTGTACAGTTTCCCACATATTACTCCAATCGCAACAGATGTATATGGACTCGATCCTTGGGGATAAATGTGCACATGCCCATCTAGTAAGTACACTCCAAATCCTCTATCCTCGATCATGGAAACTAAATTCAAGTTCTTCTTCATCCCAGGGACATACAAGACATCCCTCAAAGTCATGGGGTGCATGGAATCCCTTCAAAAGGTAATAGTCCCTCACCCAAATTCCCTGAAAATTGTGTCATATCCCTACACTACTTATAGATCCAAACCTGTCTCTGTGAACTCAAAAAACATATCTCGTACACCTGTCATATGAATCTCCACTGTCAATTACCAGGTGCATGTGCTGGTGGATGCACTCAAGGAATGGCCAACCAATAGTATGTACTCTCTCTCATCCTCTACATCAATGTTGGTAATGGATGCTCTTTCTGAATGAACAACACAAAGATAATTAAACTATTTCTTGAACCACACTACATACTCATCAACCTTTTTTGAAACTAATGTATTTTGCTTCTTTTTCTTCTTCTTTTTTAGACACTATCCAACATATTTCCCAAATGTTTAGTAGTCAAAGAATTTCACTTTTCTCATGCCTTTCTTCTAATCACCTTACTGCTTATCCCCACCCTTGTGACCCTTCTTGGAATTCTTCTTCTTCCCTTTATTTTTCAATACTACATTCTCATCATCATCCTTACTGTGAGATGAACTAGCCTGCACATGTCCTCTCTCGATCTCCTCCTGAATGAAGTCATCCCAAAGACGACCCTAGGAAGGCATATTTTCTCTTTCTACAATGGCCTCCACAAAAACATCATAATTTTTGGCCACTTCATTGAAGGTTATCTGCACTATATCAGTGCTAGAAAACTTCTCCCCAACTTGTAACATCCCCAAAAATTCACAAAAATTTAAAAAATTTCTATGTGACATTTAATGTTAAATCATAGCCAAAAAGCTAGTTTAATAACTAACTTTCAGTTTAATTAACAAGTAGATTACAAGACAGGTTATCAAGAGAAACTTAGGAGTTAATTATTTTTGGTTAATGTAACTAAAAGGCTACATAATATTACTTACTAACTTGTAAATCACATGTCACTAACCCTATTCAAACTTTATTGTTTTTTAGTCTTGAATAACATTTTATCAATAGTTAAAGAGTTTCAATTTATTGAGTTCAGATCATTGGTTTGTTTGCATGAATGTGTATGATTTTGATGATTTTTTATTTTCTTATTGAAGGGGTCTTAATGTTAGACCGAGGCTTACTTAGATTTTCTTAAAGCTAACATAGATCTGATGCTTGTGTTGCAGCTGCAACTTTTCTCCCCAAATTTCTTAAATTTGGGACCCCTCCTCATGATTTTTCTTTGATCGTTGAATCCTTTGAGTTGTTGGTCTGTGTTTTAATTTTTAATGACTACAAAAGCTTAACTCTTGACCAAGGTTCGGATTTTGATTGCGTTGGATTTTATGGTGAGTCGTAGCTTTTAAGTTTGTTTTTGCTTATTGATCAAATCAGTTGTCTATGCTGTGGTCGCCGTTGCGGAGGTATGACAGGTCGTTGTCCATTGTCGAATGTTTAAAGCTGACTGAAACACTTAGTTTTTTCCATTGGATTAGGAGTCTTTCTTGTTTTGATCGGAAGCTTTAACCTTTTTCCCATCTGCCGTTGCGGCTCCTAAAGCAATTTAGCACCCGAAGTTCAAATCGTTCCGACTGCCGATGAGCGTTTGCCTGTTTAGCCGCTGACCCGAAGCCGTTTCTCTTCTGTCGTTGCGGATGGGAAAGCCATTTGTCTTCCGAAACGTAAATCCGTTCGACCTCCGACTTACATTGCATGGCTCCGGCCTTATTTTTTCCGCCGTTGCGGCTGTCAAAGTCTTTTGGCTTTCGAAGTACAAATCCATCCAACTTCCGATTAAAGCCTCTCTTGCCCACGTTTCGCTTGTCCGTAACTTGTGCCTCTTCCGCCGTTGCAGCTAGGAAAGCCTTTTGGCCTCTGGTGTTATTTCCTTCCGATTGCCGACTTTAAGTTTTCCCACCAATGAGTTTCATGTTGACCGTCGTAGGCTAGGTTTGTCAGGCTCGCAGGTGGTGCGCCTTGCCATTTCCTTGTGGAATAGTCATTTCAATTGGTAATATTTGTTGTTTTTTAATGATGCTTGTCAATTGATTGCAGGCGGTTTTGAGGAGACCGGTCAATCTACCGTGGTGCAGAGAAAGACGGACCATTTGGAAGAAGTATAACTGAAACTAGGGGGATTGCTAGGAGGACCATGGGAGTAAAAGACGAAATTCAGAGATATAAATGTGCGGACCCAAAAAACTGATCAGTTACCAAGTGGTTCATGATTGCATACAGACAAGATATAGGAATGTGAAGCGTTTGAGAAATTGAAAGATCATGCGTCTGGGGGAAACTGAAGGGCTCGGTAATTGTAGTTTAAATATTTGCAAGTAGGACTTAGAAGGGGCTTTTTCCCCCTAAAAAAATTGGTAAACCATCTACTTGTAAGAGGAACTACTTCGTTTTCAATCAGAAACTGCAACTTTTGCCTATTGGAGAGAGCGAAATGTGGAATGTATCAATGCGACTAAATGAATAATGTTGAAGAGGAACTATTTCGTTTTCAGCTGTGTTTCATTTACTATGAGAGTGTTTGACTTCTTGAACCTATGTTCTTGTTGAATGTTCTTCAGTATATTTTATGATGTTTTCCACTGTGAGTAATAAGTGTTGTTCATAAAACGATTGGTTATCTGGTTGTTTAAATATCTGTAATTGTTCATGTGTCTTGAATGAAGTATTAGCTATCTGTAACTCTTCATAATGAACGTACAAAATGTATTACTCACCAAGGAATGATAACTCTGCTCCCTAGGGATAGTTTAGGTAGTTAGTTTATTTTCGTGTTGTATGCGATTTGGGTGCTTGTGAACCTTAAGACGAGAGGTAAGAACATGTGCATCACATTGTGACTGTTCCTTGCATCTTTATCACCCTGTATTGTTAATTAGTCACTTGCATTTCATAATTTAAGTCAAAATACAAAAACTCAGTGGACCGGGCCGCAACCGGTGAACCCTTTGTTTGTTACTTTGACCTACGATAACCGAACCGCAAACCGGATGTATTCCCTATACCAAACAGTCAACGGGCTAGTTGGGAACGTTGATTGGGGAGAATCCCTTACTGTTGCTGCCTGTGAATTTTTGGGCCTTAACAGTTTTGGCGCTAGAAGGAGGGCCGCCAATGCATGGCTGGCCGAGGAAACCCGTTTTCCTGAGAATATTCCACCGGTAACAGTTCTGAAAGCAGTGGATTTCATAATCCAATTCCAGAAGAAAGAGAACATATATATTCTGTTGGCAACGAAATTGTTAATTATCTAAGAAGACACACCAGGGCATACGTAAAGAAGATTGGAGGATTTCCAATCATCCCTGAACTACCCAGGAGAGAGTATAAAAGGAAAGATCGTCCTGTAGCGGAAGACTCAGTGTTGGTGGGAGACTAGGAAGAGCTTGTAGAAAAATCCTTACAAGAAGTTGTACTACCTTTGAACCAAGAAGGCCCAAATACCCCTCACAGTTCTCTTGCTCACACTCCTATTGGATCACCTCCTCACTCTCCACCTAGACTCATGGCAGGAGTGAATGCTAATCCACCACCTAACCCACCTAATCCACCACCTTCATGGAGAGCCAGATCACCATTAAACCTTACACCTCCTTTACATGACCTACCTCAAGCCTTTGACAAGATGTTGCCCAAGTTTGATCCCAATGAGAAAATACTAGTAGATGATCACCTACAAAGCTTTTACTTGGTAATTGACGGATTAAGGGCCGGGGAACATGAAGATGTGGTATGCAGACTGTTCCCGCATACCCTTAAAGGAGCTGCAACATCATGGTACTTTGGATTTCCTGCTAACTCTATCCCTGATTGGGATACCTTCGAAAGAATTTTCAGAAGTAAGTATGCAACTCAGAAAAATCATGCAGCTCTCATGAAAGGGCTGTGCGCGTTGAAGAAAGAAAGAAAAGAAAAAGTGCACAGTTTCACTCAAAGGTTTGCAGCATATATCAAGAACTTCTTTGAAACAGATAAGCCTTCAGACAAAGTTCTTATTGAATACTATACTTCAGCTTTAGGCCCTTATTTGGACATGTTTTCCAAAGGTAGGGACAAGCCTACTTTGACAGAAATCTATGAAGAAGCAGAAGTGGTGGAAGCGGAAAGAGAGAGCGTTGAAGACTATCCAGAACAGTCTGGAGAGAAAGGTACAGGAAGAAAAGCCTTATTGTTTACTAATCCTAAGGAAGAAAAGTTTCTAGATTTGGAAAATATGGCCAAAATGATGCAGAAGCTTTCCAATAAAATCATAGATATGGAGAAAGAAAAGGAAGCACAAAAGTTTTATAAGCCATATTATAAGAAAAGAGAGGATAACCACCAGTCTCAACCTCCTCCGCACAATACTGCATCTATGAATTTAACAAAGGTAGGCTTGGATAATTTTTGCACGTTCCACCAACAGCCACACTCTGAGAAGAATTGTCCGCAGTGGATAAATTCAATGACGTTGGTCATGAATCAGCTGTTAGATTCTAGATTGACAGAAGAGAGAAGTGAAGAAAGAAAAGAAAATTCTGCTTCTACGTCTACTAAAGAACAGGAAGAGGAAACCATAGCTTTACGGAATTATGTCTCACTATTTGATGCTGAAGAAGAAAAGACTCAGGGGTGCAAAGATGTTATGGGAACCAACGTAGCCACGAGGAGCCAAGGGACAGTTAAGGAAGATAGTCTTATACTCCCAAAGATTAAGAGGCTGCAGAGAAATGTTAAGAAGAAATTTCAAGACAAATCTTTGGTTGATAAAATTCCAGAGTTCACTATCACTAGCCAAGATCCTAGACAGAGTGACACGCAGGCCAAGCCCAGTGAAGAAAATGATGGAAAACCCCATCCCATTGAGCAGTCGACGGATTATGACATTGTGGAGGATTTAAAGAAGATAAAGGCGACTGTTCCACTATTCGAAATGTGTAAAGTTCCGTAGCAAAAGGAAAGACTGTTGAAAGCACTTGAAGCATCGGATGAGAAGCTGCCCGCTAACAACCAACCTCAGGAAGAGGAAGAAATTGGAGAAACCAACGTTGGAGGTAAGTCTAAAAGCAAACATCCACCTTTCCTCCTCACGTTTGAAATTTTCAATCATAATGTACATAACTACTTGGTAGACTCAGGGGCATCAGTTAATGTTATGCCCATATCAGTCTGTAAAAGGATCAATGGATAGCCTAAGCCATCCACATGGAGGGTGGTTCAATTGGACAGAACGGATGTAAAGGTAATTGGTGAGCTGGAATATGTCCTAGTCCGTCTGGCATCTAATGACAAAGTTTGCCAAGTTATTAACATCGTGGTGGCTGATATACCGGACGCTTACGGACTGGTCCTGAGCAAAGATTGGTTGGCCAAATTAAATGGATATTTCACCTCAGATTGGTCGCATCTGTGGTTGCCATACAAAGGAAGCCCAAACCAGATTAAGATTCTAAGAGAACCTCACATGAAGTACAATGTTACTCAACTGGAGGAGAAGAATGTACCAGTGGATTCTATATTGGGAAACTATTTTATTGAGTTGGAACCAGGGAATTACCAAGCGAAAGAAGCCAGCAACACATCTGACACCCAGCCTGATCTCCTTCAATTCTCACACGCTGATGAGATTGACTGTAAAATAGTAGACTTAGCAGTAGGAATAGATTCACATTCAGTAGTTAGTGATTTTTGGATTTTGTTTTTTGACGGCTCTAAGACATTAGAAGGGTCAGGGGTTGGCTGCGTCTTAATCGACCCACAGAAGAATAAACATTTCCTTTCATGTAGATTAGAGTTTGAGTGCACTAATAATACAGCTGAGTACGAAGCACTGGTGTAGGGATTAAAGAAGGCGATTGAATTAAAGGTAAGTAATTTAAAAGGTTTTGGAGATTCAGAAATAATTGTAAAGCAAATCAGAAATCAAATCCATTGTGTTTCCCCTCACTTGAAAGCTTACCAAAATGAGGTATGGGACCTGCTTAAATGTTTTAGTGCATTCAACATTGCTTCAATTCCAAGAATAAAAAACGCAGCAGCTGATCTGTTGGCCACATCGGCTGCTAGGCTCGTACCCACTAATAATCGATGTTCTGTCGAACTGCTTTTCAGTCCCTCCGTACCGGATATGATCACCAAATTGCGAGTGTTTGACGATGATCAGCAAATAATAGAATGCTTGACAAATGACGAGGTCTTTAAAGGATCCATTATAGATGATGAGGAACATCAGGCCGAGATGAAATATGACAATTTCATTCCTAAAGGAGTCAAAACATTGGAAAAAATGTTCGATTTAAATGAAAATTTTAGAAGACCAGCCAACGTAAAGACCCACAGCTCATCGCTACAGTTCAAGCTGATAAATTTGGGGACTGAAACGGCTCCTAAGTTTGTGAATCTCGGCAAGTGTTGTTCACCAACAGAAAGAGACAAATTCATCAGTCTATTTAAACAATATAAAGATGTTTTCACATGGACGTACAAAGATTTGAAAACGTATGACACCAGCATCATCAAGCATATCGTTCCCATTAAAGCAGGCGTCAAGCCATATCAGCAACCTTTGAGAAAAATGCATCCGAAATTGGAACCGCTGATTCAGAGTGAAGTGAAGAAGTTATTGGACGCAAGAATCATCTTCAAATTCAGACACTTTGAGTGGGTATCAAATCTGGTACCAGTAAGGAAAAATTCTAGAGAAATCAGACTCTGCGTGGATTTCAGGAACTTAAACCGTGCATCAGATAAAGATAACTATCCTGTGCCACCCATGGAGCAACTGCTACATATGGTTTCAGGTTCTGAACTATTTTCATTATTAGATGGTTTCTCTGGCTACAATCAAGTATTAGTAGCCGAAGAAGACAGATTAAAGACAATGTTCAGAACTAAATGGGGAACCTTTGCCTATAGAAGGATGCCTTTTGGGATGATTAATGCTTGAACGACATTTCAGAGGGATATGGACATAGCTTTCCACAGATTGATTGGACGAAGTGCTGTAGTGTACCTTGACGACATTACAATATTCTCAAAGAAAAGAGAAGAGCACGCATTTCACTTAAAGCAAATTTTCGAACGATGTCAGAAATATGGCATCTCCCTCAATCCTAAGAAATGTGTGTTCGCTGTCATGGAAGGCAAGTTGCTGGGTCACATAGTTTCTAAGAAAGGAATCTCTATAGATCCAGAAAGAATCAAGGCCATTGAACAAATCCCCTTGCCCCACAATAAGAAAGGGATGCAGTCGTTTATGGGAATTATAAACTTCGTGCGAAGATTTGTCCTTGATTTTGCTCAGATTGTTAAGCCACTGCAACAGATGGTGAAACAAAATGCACAATTTAAGTGGACTGAAATTGAAAAGAATGCTTTTAGTAAAATCAAGACTGTTGTTGCACATGCGCCCTCCCTGAAAATCCCAGACTTTGATAAAGACTTTATTTTGTATACATTTGCATCCGATGATTCACTAGTAGCTGTGCTCACCCAAAAGGAAGAAGGGGGGGATGAATTCCCAATCTCCTTTATGAGTACTGGTCTACAAGGGGCTGAATTAAACTACCCAGCCATTGATAAGAAAGCTTACGTAGTATTTAAGGCAGTGAAGCAATTCAGGCCTTATATATTAAAAAATCGAACCAAGGTAACAGTCCCCTACCCAGCTGTAAGATCCCTTCTCATACAAAAAAAATGTGGGAGAAAGAAGGGGCAACTGGGTAACAGCTCTTCAAGAATACGACCTTGAATTCAAACCAGACTCTATAGTTAAAGGACAAGGATTGTGCAAGCTAATGACTGAAAGTGGGAACAATGAAGAGCAAGCATGGGAGGATGAGGCCGAATTACATGTAATGGATGTATGTCCTTTGTTTACAGCTCCCGAGTCTTGGTATAGAGACCTTGTGCATTACCTGCAGTCAGGGCTGTTGCCAGAACATTGGAATTCCAAGCAAAGAAGAGAGCTGCATCTTAAATCAACCTCCTATCAACTTGTTGAAGGAGTATTATTCAGAAGGAATTATGACGGGGTTCTCCTCAGATGCTTAGAAAAAGAAGATGCGAATAAAGTAATGTCAAAATTACATGACGGTCCTGCTGGGGGACATTATTCAGGAGACACTACAGCCCACAAAATCCTCAGATCCGGTTACTATTGGCCTACACTCTTCAAGGATGCACACGCACATGTCAGAAAGTGTGATATTTGCCAAAGGTGTAGTGGGAGACAACCTAAAGCAGCAGCACCTCTGAAGCCTGTGATGATTACAGAACCATTTGAGCAATGGGGACTGGATATTATTGGAGAAATTAAACCAAATTCCTCTCTACAACACAAGTACATTCTGACCGCTATGGATTATTTCACTCGCTGGGTCGAAGCTATTCTGTTGTGCAAGATAAATGAAGACGAAGTCATCAGCTTCTTACAAGACCACATCATGACCAGGTTTGGAGTTCCAGTTTCGTTAGTTTTTTAATAATGCCAAGTACTTTTCATCAATTAAATTGACTGCTTTTGCTCATGATAAAGGGATAAAATTGCATTATTCTGCTAATTACTATCCACAAGGAAATGGCCTGGCTGAATCCTCTAACAAAAATTTGATTAGAATTTTAAAAAAGACTGTGGTAGAAAACCAGAGGAGTTGGCACTCAGCATTACCAAATGCCCTTTGGGCTGATAGAGTCACCCCCAAGTCTGCGATTGGAGTGTCTCCATATACCCTCGTCTATGGTAAATAAGCCATCCTTCCTCCCAATATCATGCTACCATCTTCCATACTAGCTCAAAAGTCTAGGGGGTCGGATGATGAAGTTTTACAAATAAGAATATATAATCTCCTGAAAGCAGAGGAGGCTAGATCTAAAGCCAAAGAACGCTTTAAGCAACAACAAGAGTCAGTTAAGAGATGGTTTGACAAGCATAAAGCTGGGACAAAAGACTTTGAAGTAGGAGACTTAGTCCTCAAATGGGACCACCCCCATGATGAGAAAGGAAAGCATACCAAATTCCAGCAGTTGTGGGTAGGCCCTTTTCAGATTGCATCTAAGCTTGGTCCTTCTACTTACAAGTTGCAATATCTGCAGGGGTGGGAGGAGAACCTACCAATAAATGGTTTGGTTCTCAAGCCTTATTTTTTTTGAGTTTGTTTGATTTTTTCTGTCTTGTATATAAATAATTCGTCTGGCTATCTTTTGAGTCATTTTTTCAGTTTGTTTAGTTGGATTGTCTTGATTTCAATAAAGGGGACGAACCCACGGTTGCATGGGGAACATCAAAATTTTTCGGAGTGATGAACAATTTAGTGATCAGACTGTGGGTTACTGTTTATATAAAAGAATTTCTTCCAATTTAGTCATTTTCTCGAATAATTCTATGTGCATTGAAGTCCTGCTTAATCCCTGTGTAATAAATCGGATTCAGAGAGTCTGGAATACTATGTTGGGGCTCCATCCATGTCACATTTAAAATGTTCTAAGGAGCGACGGCAGAAGACCCATGGAAAGGAGCAAGGTGAAAAGTATGTTAAACATAAATGATCCCATGCCAAGAAACAAATGCCAAAAGGCAAATAAAGAGTAAAAACTCCTATGAAAGCATCATAAATCAAAGCAGGTGTTGAATCATAAGTACTAAATTGCCAAAAGACCCTCTCCGTCCGTGAGCTGAAACTTGAAGTACACCACTCACACAAAAGGACACTATGGGATAGAGGATCCTAAATTAAAATTCAATAAGAAAGACGTATAGGAGGACTCATATGAAAAGGGACAAAAGTCCAAAAGCACAAAAAGTGCTAAAATGGCATGGGAACGAGGAACAAATGAATATTTTTGTTTACCATGTGCTACAATCCTGTGGTGTCCAAGCTGTCAGTTACCTGAAGACAAAGGTAATAATGAAACTCATTTTCTGGCCTCAACAGAGTTATCTAGACTTGAAAATCTTGTTTTCCACTCTCCCAAATTGGACTATTATCAATGATTGAAGGTACACACTTCCGGCGTTCAAGAAATCCAGATAGCTGGAAAAATTCAATAGAATTCATTTGTTGTTAAACAATCTGTCACTCAAAGATTAATCGCCCAGAGATCTAGGTTCACTAGGTAATCGCCAATTGTTGCAGCTGCAACTTTTCTCCCCAAATCTCTTAAATTTGGGACCCCTCCTCATGATTTTGCTTTGATCATTGAATCCTTTGAGTTGTTGGTCTGTGTTTTAATTTTTAATGACTACAAAAGCTTAACTCTTGACCAAGGTTCGGATTTTGATTGCGTTGGAGTTTATGGTGAGTCGTAGCTTTTAAGTTTGTTTTTGCTTATTGATCAAATCAGTTGTCTATGCTGTGGTCGTGGTTGCGGAGGTATGATAGGTCGTTGTCCATTGTTGAATGTTTAAAGCTGAATGAAACACTTAGTTTTTTCCATTGGATCGGGAGTCTTTCTTGTTTTGATCGGAAGCTTTAACCTTTTTCCCGTCCGCCGTTGCGGCTCCTAAAGCAATTTAGCACCCAAAGTTCAAATTGTTTCGACTGTCGATGAGCGTTTTCCTGTTTAGCCGTGGACTCGAAGCCGTTTCTCTTCCATCGTTGCGGATGGAAAAGCCATTTGTCTTCCGAAACGTAAATCCGTCCGACCTCCGACTTGCATCGCATGGCTCCGGCCTTCTTTTTTCCGCCGTTGTGGCTCTCAAAGTCTTTTGGCTTCCGAAGTACAAATCTGTCCGACTTCCGATTAAAGCCTCTCTTGCCTGTGTTTCGCTTGTCCATAACCTGTGCCTCTTCCGCTGTTGCGGCTAGGAAATCCTTTTGGGCTCCGGTGTTATTTCCTTTCGATTGCCGACTTTAAGTTTTCCCGCCAATGAGTTTCCTGTTGACTGTCGTAGGCTAGGTTTGTCAAGCCCACAGGTGGTGCGCCTTGCCATTTCCTTGTGGAATAGTCGTTTCAATTGGTAATATTTGCTGTTTTTTAATGATGCTTGTCGATTGATTACAGGCGGTTTTGAGGAGACCAGTCAATCTACCATGGTGCGGAGAAAAACGGACCGTTTGGCAGAAGTATAACTGAAACTAGGGGGATCGCTAGGAGGATCATGGGAGTAAAAGACGAAATCCGGAGCTATAAATGCGCGGACCCAAAAAACTGATCAGTTACCAAGTGGTTCATGATTGCATACAGACAAGATATAGGAATGTGAAGCGTTTGAGAAACTGAAAGATCATGCGTCTGGGGGAAACTGAAGGGCTCGGTAATTGTAGTTTAAATATTTGAAAGTAGGACTTAGAAGGGGCTTTTTACCCCTGAAAAAATTGGTAAACCATCTGCTTGTAAGAGGAACTACTTCGTTTTACAATCAGAAACTGCAACTTTTTCCTGCTGGAGAGAGCGAAATGTGGAATGTATCAATGCGACTAAATGAATAATGTTGAAGAGGAACTATTTCGTTTTCAGCTGTGTTTCATTTACTGCGAGAGTGCTTGAATTCTTGAACCTATGTTCTGGTTGAATTTTCTTCAGTATATTTTATGATGTTTTCCACTATGAGTAATAAGTGTTGTTCATAAAACGATTGGTTATCTGGTTGTTTAAATATCTGTAATTGTTCATGTGTCTTGAATGAAGTATCAGCTATCTGTAACTCTTCATAATGCACGTACAAAATGTATTACTCACCAATGAATGATAACTTTGCTCCCTAGGGATAGTTTAGGTAGTTAGTTTATTTTCATGTTGTATGCGATTTGGGTGCTTGTGAACCTTAAGACGAGAGGTAAGAACCTGCGCATCACATTGTGACTGTTCCTTGCATCTTTATCACCCTGTATTGTTAATTAGTCACTTGCATTTCATAATTTAAGTCAAAATACAAAAACTCGGTGGACCGGGCCGCAACCAGTGAACCCTTTGTTTGTTACTTTGACCTACGATAGCCGGACCGCAAACCGGACGGATTGCCTATACCAAACAGTCAACGGGCTAGTTGGGAACGTTGATTGGGGAGAATCCCTTACTGTTGCTGCCTGTGAATTTCGGGGCATCAACAGCTTGTACAGGACTTACGGGTAAAAAATTTACTTCCAGGTTATGATGTAAAAATTTAAATCTCAGAAGACTAAATGAGTAAGTTAGGAAGGATTCTTAACTCTATTTAATGTCTATATTATTTGTTCTAATAGATAAATTGTGGCATATATTCATCGAACATGTTTTTAGTTGAAGGCAGTATTATGAGCCTAAATACATTAACCATGTTTATAATTATGCACTTTTCCATGTTAACCTAGAACTTACCTTAGCATCAAAATTAACATCATTAATTTTGCACTAGAAACTAACTACAAAAATAAACAAACCAACCTAGGCATATATAAATGATGTGTAACAAATACACTAACCTAGGCATGTATAAATGATGTATAACAAATACACTATCCTAGGCAAATAACCAATGCATAGAATTAATACTATGACCTAGTTAAAAACTTCACAATGCATATATAAAACTATAACCTAGCGCGAAGCTCCAAAATATGATTTTTTTAATTTTTTAACAAGGTAATAGTATTATGATTACCATTCAATGCAAGGTTAACGCGCTGGTTCAAAACTATATCAACATACAAAGAATTTCATGGTTAGTGGATTCCACATGGTGGTTGCTCATTAGATTAAGGGTTTTGGCATCAAACCCTGTGCCTTTTCATTCAAGTTCCCCTAAATGTGTTTTGGCTTCGACAGTTTGTTGTTTTTGGGAAGGAGGAGCAGGCGGACAGGCCTTTGACCTTCTAGGGTCTTTGCATAAAATTAATATTTGTGCTTTGGTTCTGGCTTCCTCGGATCTGTGTAACTCTTTGTTTGTCCATGGTGTTAGTAGGCTCACTGCTTGGGTTCCTTACCATCATCGATTTTCTTCGAACTCGTTCATGGCGTTAACAAGCTCAAATTTTGGTCCTTTGACACCATTGATTCTTCAAGCTATTTGGCTAAGCTGGTAATTCATAATTAATACTCCCAACATTCTTATTTTCTTTTAAAATTTGTTATTTATAATAAACTATTTACTGACATTTCAACTATTTTTTGTTAGAATAATCAACCCATAGTTACCTTCATTTGACATTAATTAATCATTTTTGTCTTATTACCAAGATTCCTAGATTCCATTCTATGCTAGTTGCCTTCTACATGTCCTAGAAGTCAACACATGCTAAAACTGAGTCATGGAGCGCTTGGGAAACATCCTGGAAACCAATTTTAGCAAGTCTTCTTTATTCTTGATTCCCTAAAGTGCATATCTTCTTTTTCTGAAAAGATGCCTTGCTTTATAGCTGATTTAAGGCAAAAGGAAAAGCTAGTCTAGGTGTAACTGCCTTATTTTTTGCCCACATCATCCTCCTTCCTTTTCTCCAAATAAAAGAATGTATGAGTTGTATTTCCATCCCTATTTATCTTTCCCACTTGACTTATCAAATTCATCAGCATCTTCATAGATTTGGAAACTACTTTATGCACCTATGGGGGATTTGACTAGATTTGGTAATCCTGCTTTTTTACTATTTCAAATGGAATCCTTATGCATTTGAAACTCTCATGTAATTATTTATTTGAGTAGCCTATTACTTCAGAAGGTTGGATATTGTACACTTACTCAATACATATTAGTGTTATGCTCCAATTTCAGTCTCCTTTGGTGTGAATTTTGCATGCTTGATGAGCAATTTTGTGAGTGTTATTGTTATATCTCTTGGGTTCAATTTCCACATGGTATCAGAGCCTTTATATATCAATTTATCTCCTTCCAAATTGTTATTTCAGGTTTGACATCATTGACTGGGAGCACATTCTGCTGACTGGAGGGCACAACTACTGAGCTATGGACCAATCTAATAAGATCATCTTGACTCCATTCAATTTCTTTGAGTGGAAAGCTGATATGGAGATATTTTTGAGAGAGAAAGGTCTCTACAGGGTGACTATGGCAATTGAGGTAGAGCCCAATGTAGCTGCAGAGAAAATTAAATGGCACAACAGGAGACATGCGGTCTATGGTCTTTTATGTCTGAGCATTTCAAGAGACCTCCTCTTCCATCTTGATGGATTGACATCACCTAATGAAGTGTGGGAGAAGCTTGAAGATATTTTTGGAAAGACATATGAAATGAGAGGACATCAAATCGAGAATGATCTGATCTCCTTGAGTCCCGGTAGCTTCAAATCATTGCAACTCTACTTTTTCAAGTTTAAGGCCCTTGTTTTGCAGCTAAAACAATGTGAGATTGAAAAGAAGGAAGAGAAACTAGTCTTGGCCATAATCTCTAAGATTGGTATTGATTATTCAGTGTTTATTTCGACCTTCCATGCCACCAAGTTGATAACACAAGCCTGGAAGATGCCTAAGCTTGCAGAGTTCATGGAATCCCTCACAGAGGAGCAAGATAAGTTGGTGATGATGGGAACCAATCTTGCTTTATATTTATCTATGCTACCATATGCAACATGCTTGATCTTATAGATCCATTTGGAAGTCACAACAGACTTCCCCTCTATTCTTGGGACAACATCCCAAACATCATTCTTCATGATTGATTGATATTCTTCGATCATAGCATCCTTCCATTCTTTCTTTTATGCCGCTTCTTCATAGTTGGAAGGTTCTTTAGCAATGAAGTCACACAATAGGGATACATAAATGGAGAAGGACCTATTTCTTTTCCTTTCTCTGTGCATCTCTTATGTAGCCCCATATCTTTCTACACCTTGGATAGCTTCTCGTACCCAAGCAGGTTTCCTCTTGTGAGGATTCTTCTCCTGAGGTGGATCTACAGGTTCTTGAGGTTCTTCTATTTCTCGATATTCTTCTGGAATTGCTTCGTTCATGGTTGTGTCATGAATTCTGGGTACTTCTATTTCTACAGGTTCTTTAGTGGGTCTCTTTATGGATTTGTTGTAAGCTGAGTCTTCGTCAAATGTTATGTCCCTGCTGTTGTCGATCTTCTTGAATTTTGGGAAGTATATTCTGTAAGCCTTCGAGCTTTCAGAGTATCCCACAAATATACCCTTCCTTCCTGTAGGATCTAACTTTGTCCTCTTTTCTTTTGGAATGTGTATGTACACTGGACAACCAAATATTCCAAGATGACTAAATTTTGGTTTCTTGTTGAAAAATACTTCTTCAGGTGTCTTGTTCTTGAGTACTCTGTGTGGAGTATGGTTCTATACATACAAAACTGTTCTAGCTGCTTATGCCCATAGATGCATGGGAAGATCTTGATCATGAAGCATTTCCCTTGCAGCTTCCATGATCGTTCTATTATTTCTTTCTGCAACCCCATTCTATTGTGGATTATATGGAGTGGTCAACTCCCTCTTAATCTTTGAATCTTTGCATAATTCCTTGAATTCATTTGAAGTGAATTCTCTGCCATTGTCTGATAAAAAAATATTGATCTTCTTCTTTGTGTATTTTTCGATCAAGGCTTTGAATTCCTTGAACTTGTTGAATACTTCATCTTTGTTCTTCATGAAGTATATCCATTTCTTCCTAGAAAAATCATCAATGAAAGAAACATAGTATACATACCCGCTTAATGAATTGGATGACATCGGACCGCATACATAGGAGTGAATGGTTTCCAAGATTCCTTTAGCCTTGCTTTCGCTACCTGGAAATGTATTCTTTGTGTTCTTTCCTTTCGCACATCCCTTGTATACTCATTCATGTTTTTCTTGTATTTATGGAAGACCTTCAACAAATTTTCTTGCAAGTGGTAGTGCTCTATAGTGCACATGTGCAAGCCTTCTATGCCAAAGTTCATTTGGTTCTACTAAGTCGTGGACCAAAGCTTGTTTTGGTTGGCCCTTTAATCTGTATAGTCCTCCCTCTTGTTCTCCAATTACTACTGCATCATCAATAGTATTTCCTTTTGGCCACATGATGACTTGGCCATCTATAAATGCAACTCTTATACCTTTTGCATCTAATGTAGAGATGGAGAGAAGGTTCTTCTTTAGTCTTGGTACAAATAGGACATCCTTCATTTTGATATACTTTCCAGAGTCTAATTTGTAGGAGGATTCTCCACTACCTTTTATTGGATATTGGTAGTCATCCCCAAGTTTCACCTTGTGGGGTGATTCATGTTCTGA
>LPNX011098436.1:125563-161652 GCA_001517045.1 Pseudotsuga menziesii
TTATCTATTTGGAAGCCCCACTGTCTATAATCCAATCATTTCTTCCATGTGTGATGTTTCCTGTGAGATTGGAAATCAAAACATATTCTTCATAACTGTGTTGTTTGATTCTCTTCTTGGAAGGCTCATCATCTTCTGCATTATGAGCATGATGTATTTTATTGTTTCCCTTCCTCTTGTGAGATCTATCTTTGTTTCTAGGACAATCTCTTGCAAGGTGTCCTCTTTCATCACATGTAAAGAAAATGTACTTAGACAAATATTTGTTAGACTTTCTAGTGTTTTTCTTTTGGCGAGAGTGCTTACCTTTGTGATGGTTTGTTCTGCTTTTCTTGGATTGTATTGTGAGAGCTTTATATTCACTTCCCATCTTTTCTTCTCGAGCTAATATTCAAGCTTCTTCTTGTGAGCATTCCTCCCACAGTCTGCTAAACTTGACTAGCTTCTTTCTAGCATAGATCCCTTAAATGAAAGAGTCTCATTCCCTAGGGAGACCATTCAAGGTGGTCATCACAATTTGTACATTCTCTACTTCTTCATCTACCACTTCCAGTTGTTCCTTGATATGAGAGACCCTTGTAAAGTAAGACTGGATGGTCTCCACATTCTGGATCTTTAAATTCTTCAATTGGTTTCTCAGAGTCATCTTTCATTTTATGTTCCTCCCTTCAAATAACTTGGTCAGGGCATCAGACATATCTTTAGGTGTCTTTAGAGAGGACACCTATGGTATGAGGTCATCCTTGATTGAATAAGCAATAATCCTCTTATCCATAACCAATTTATTCTTGTGTAAGGCCTTAGCCTCATCTCCCTCCGGAACTGGAACCTCTTCATTGATGTAAGAGTCCAACTCATTTTCTTCCAGGACCAGGGAGATCTTATACTTCCAATCTTGGAAGTTATCAGCTCCCTCAAGATTTTCATGAACATTGGTATGATGAGACATCTTAAAAGAGAACCTCAAATGGAAATGCAAAAGATTTATATCTTACCAGGTTAAGATGCCGGAACTGGATATGGAGCTGAATTTTTGCAGAGATGGTTTTCTGGTTCAGGAGCAAATTAGGGTTTGACTTTCCCAGAGTTATACCCAACCAAAAAATTTGATCTTGATATCTAAACTTAGATTTTGGGGAGGATATCAATCTAGGCTCGGGTTCACTCAAAAATTCCACTTATGTGGAAAGCCCTAATTTATGGTAGTAGTGTCGGGTAAAAAAATGAAAATGCTCAAAATCAAATTCTGCTTCGACAGAAAGATGCACCCTAGAGAGGAGAGTCGACCCAACCTCCTTTTGCTGAAAATCTATGGAGAGAGATCCAAAAAGTAGGAAGCCCTAGCTTCAGCAGCTACACACTTTCTTCTTCTCAGGTTAGCTCTGATACCATGCTAGATTTTTAACATTTAAGCTATATGATCTTAGGATCTTATCTAAGAGAATAACAAGCACAACAATCAATCATAAGAGACAATGAAAACACAGATTTTCCTTGGTGAAACCATAAAGGAGAAAACCCCGCAGCTTCCTCAAAGGTAGAATCAGCACCAAAAGTAAAACGCAAACACAGTAAGATGATCTCCCGACAGCAGTAGTCTCTCTCTCTCTCTTATCTCGGCTTCTTCTCTCTCTATCAGTTATGTGCTACAAATGAGTGTGAGTTAATGTGTATGAATGTGTGTTAAATAGAGAGGCTCCCTCTCTATTTATACTAATTCCCAACTGGACAATAACTCACTAGGTCCGACTTCTCTAGGAGAGTTTAATAACCCTAGGGCCCCACAACTGCGGGGAATTTAACCCTTCATCAATAAGGAGGGTTATACTCTATGACTTTACATGACTTGTTTACATTATTGAATCTCCCGATTGGAACATCAGGGAATGACATAACTCAATTACATTACAGATACTTCCCGGAAGAAACACCGAGGTACAATACATAAGATATACAAGTGAATACATCCCGAAGTTACAAATACATCAACAGTATGGATAGGACAAGGGCTAGATTCCTCAAGCAGAAGGCATCTAGGTTTTGCATCTTGGAGGAAAAAATGTATTGGAAGGAGCCGGGTGGGTTTTTACTAGACTACATGGAGGAATAGGAGGCCAATATACTCATTCAAGAGTTTCATGCAGGGGAATGTGGAGGACTTCACTATTGGAAAGCCATTGTAAACAAAATCATGAGGGCAGGTTTTTATTGGCCTACCATCTTCTCTGATACACATAAGAAATGTTTTTCTTGTCACAAATGTCAAATATTTGATGGGAGAAGGAAACTATTTTCATTTCCTTTGAAACCTATACAAGTTGAAGCCCCTTTCCAGCAATTGGGGCTAGATTTTATTGGAGAAATAAATCCTTCTTCTTCCAAAAAGCGCAGGTAGATCCTTACTGCCAATGACTATTTTATTAAATGGATCGAGGCCATCCCCACAAGATAAGCTACTAAGACAGTGATCATGCAATTTCTAGAGGAGCATATCCTATCAAGATTTGGGGTCCCAGGGAAGATAATCACTGATAATGCTCATGCTTTCAAATCAAATAAGATGATGGAGTTTTGTTCCAAATATCATATACAGTTTCGTCACTCTACTGCCTACTACCCATAAGGAAATGGATTGGCAGAGTCCTCAAATAAGAGCCTCGTGAGAATCATCAAGAAGTTGATGCAAGAAAACAAGAAAGATTGGCACATAAAGTTGATTCATGCTTTGTGGGTTGAAAGGATCAGCAAATAGAAATCCATTGGAACCTCACCTTTCCAATTGGTCTATGGTTCTGAGGTAATATTCATTGTCTCTTTAAGTCTTCCAGTGATGAAACTATTGCAGGAAGAGGAAACAGAGACACATCCAACCTAGAGGAGGATATATCAAATAATTGAATTACAGTAGCAGAGGGATCAGTTATTTGATAGAACCCAGAAGTTTAAAAAAAAAAATGAAAGAAATATTTAACATAAGGACTAAGCCTGATCATTTCTAGTTGGGAGGCGTAGCTTTATTATGGGATGCACCACATGAGGACAAGGGGAAGCATGGTAATTTCGATCACTTGTGGAAGGGCCCATATAAAATTGTTGCCTTCAAAGGAAATAATGCCTATGTATTGGATGCGATGGAGGGTGGCCTAGTATCTAGAGCTCCTGTGAATGAGAGGCTCCTCAAACATTATTTTATGTAAAGTAAGTTCAGCTCCATTTTCATTGTATATACCATTTCTTTTTAACATTGCATGTGTGGATAGATATATGACAGACTTAAAGCCCAAGGTGAAGGATGTAAGGTCCCCAAGAGAAGCTGACATTTGGTCTTTCTTTTTGAGATTACAGGCACCAGAGAAAATTTTAAAGGTTTATTCTTAGGACCAACCCAGGTGCCTGGTCTACATGGTTCTTTGATACCTCACATGGAGGATAGCATCCCCGTGTTGGAGCCATTTTTTGCACCTGTGCTAAATTTTGGAGACTTATACATAAGCAGCTGCACTCTTTTCCTTGCAAATATCTGGATAGGTAAAGCTGAATGGGATATAGGAAAAAACTTTCCATTGCTGGTAATTTGGAGGTGGCTTGGGAGGCTTATTCCTAATCCTGAATGTCAAAATAGTTAAGAAAAATTTCGTCAGCGCGACCTTAGAAATGTTCCCAAGTAAGAAGAATCCAATAGAGGCTAAAAGAGGACCAAACTAGATGGATTGGATGCATCACAAATAAGATCACATGGCTAAAATCACTTCTACCCAAGGAAAATTGGGAGCAGAAGTGCGAAAGAGGAAAATATATGATTAGGAAAGATGGAATTCCGACTTCCGCCTTCTGCGATCTGGGATCCAACGGCTCGGAGAGCTTCTACCTAGATCAATAGTCCAGAAAAGAGGAGAAAGGCAGAACTCAGAAATCGGGAGAAGTAAAAATTTGGTTGTAAAAAAAATCAACTCTCAATTTCCTCCTTCCGCAATCCAGCATCCGACGGCTCAGAAAGTTTCCTCATAGATCAACGGTGTAGAAAGAAACAATAAGGAGGAGAGCAGGACATGAAAATACTAATTGGTTTAGTCATGAAAAGTTGAAGTGTTGGGTTCCGCCTTCCGCCAGATCTAGGGCTCAGGGAGTTTCTGCCAATATCAATGGTGCGGAAAGAAAAGGCAGAAGCAAAAAAACCAAGAGAGAAAATATCAAAATTGAACTTCGCCAAAGGTTCAAATCCTGATTTCTACCATCCGGGATCCACCAGATCTATGGCCCAAGATGTTTCCACAAAAATCGATGGTGCGAGAAGAAAGGGGCAGAAGCGAAAGGGAGGAAATACGAGGTCTTTGTTATGAAAGTCGAGATTCTGTCTTTCGTTCTCTGCAGCTTGTAGTTTGATCTCATATCAATGTGTAACACCCCGGTTTTGACCCCGTTTGCATTAAATATATATGATGTATATACTGTAATTAATCGTGGTGTGGAGCTAAAGGAAAAATCCCCACCATCAATTTAGAGTTTAATATTTTGGCGATTAAAATTGTTGCCAATGGTATATCATGATATCCAACACATTATAATTTTGGCATCATGTAAGTATGCATTTTTAATTAAAATAAACCCCAACCAGCTATGTCAATGCAACCATGATGAAAAGGGCATGATTTTCCTAAGGATAAGGAGGGGGGATTATTAAACTTTGGGCCAATGGGGAAAATACAAGTGTCAGTTGTTAAACCCATTTAGTTGTCACCCACCTTTTTGACTTACTCACCTTTCCTTGTCTCAATCAGTCAACTACCACATTAAAACCTCTAATGTTAGTTGGACAGTGGTGTGTGGTAGGACTATCATTCCTTGCCCACACGCACACTCCACCAGCAGGCTCATTCACCCTCGCCTGGGCAGGAAGAGAGGGGACGAACCTATTCTTACATTCTTTCCCATCCTCACGCAGAGACAGTCGTTCTTCTCCTCATGCACAGGTCTTGGCATTTTTACTCACGCAGAGATTTGGGAGAGCGACCTCACATGCACGATTTTGCTATGTGTGTGAATTTTGCAGTTGGGGATTTTGCTATATGTATTTCTCTTCATTATGGGTCTGACCGTGTCAATTCACCTCCACGTGGGTTGTTTTTCCTTCCTCACGCAGCTGAGAAATTGATTGCCATTGGTTTCCCCATGATTTTGGTTTGCTGTGGGTTCATTTACATTTTTGGGTTGTTGTGGGTTCTTATTAAGTTGATTTGGCCACAATAGGGACAAGAACGACTCAGGAATCGAATTTCCCAGTCAGAGTTGTGTATTACCTAAATTGTCACCTCGGTTGTTCTGTGGTGTTTGATTTTCTTCCCCAGAGCTATGAATTGCTTGTTTTGTTGTGTGTATGTAGTGGTTGGTCTTTGGACTATGTTGGAGTGGGAATGAAGGCTTGGTATGCTTGATAAACCTGGTGTGTTTGGGAGCCACATAGTCAGAGCTAGAGGGTTAGATTTCTTCTCCACAACCCCTGAATAGCACTGGAAGGGAAGTCAGGGCCTGAGGGACTATGTATTAGAGAAGGGACTGATTCCTTGTGTTGGGTGTGAGTGGGTGTCCTAGAAGTCAGGCTAGTTCTAGTGTAGGTGTCCTTAACTCTTCAATGAGCCCACCAGCTTAGCATTCAACTTTTCCCATCTCCCTGATGGCCTGATAAACCCAACTGTGTTGGCTTGGATCATTTGTGTACCTTTGGCTATGTGTGAGCCTGCTTAGTTCCTTATTCCTTGGGGAATCATGCCTAGCTCGGGGGTGGGAGTGTTACTAAGAGATTAAGGATCACACTGACCTATGGTTGGGTGGAACGTTGCAGGGACGTAGCTGGTTGCGAGACAAGTTCATCATAAGATAAGTATTCTTGTGTTCAATCTCTACAATCATATTTGATGTTTAATGAATTATGATGAACATGTTGAATGCTTAAATGTATGTTTTGCTTCCGTTGTATGTTGAATAATTATGCATCTCTGCATGTTTTACTTCAAAGCATTTTATTTTTTATGTATGTACATGTTCATGGGGCTAATTTCCCGGATAGTTTATGGTATGGTAGCGTCCTCTTCGTCGGTCGGAGGGTCGGGGACGTTACACAATGGCTGAAAATTAATCATGTAGATATCGACGGTGTGGAAGAAGGGAACACACGCATGAGTTAAT
The DNA here is from genome assembly GCA_001517045.1 of Pseudotsuga menziesii. NCBI lineage: Eukaryota > Viridiplantae > Streptophyta > Pinopsida > Pinales > Pinaceae > Pseudotsuga > Pseudotsuga menziesii. The sequence continues at coordinate 131,747 of LPNX011098436.1, forward strand.
TACACTTCCCGATATGCTGAGCTTGGTATACTTTGAAACTTTCAACGGCTCAGATCAACAAAGGATGAAGATCAATGGTTTAGAAGAAATTTCATAGGAAGAAGATGTAGTACAGTTCAAAACTATTGCATATCGTCGAAGAGCCATCATTTTCAGCCGACAAGCATGGTTTCCAGGTGTTTTATTCTCCATTTTTTTCCAGCATACACGTCCTAGCATGTTTTCCTATTTTGTTAATAAATCTTGGTGAATCTTCCAGATCAGAGGTTGTTGGAATCCTATGATCATTCATATTTGTTTCTCGATTTTGTTCAACTATATATGGCTCTATTTCAAGGTTGGTCTCGGGAGCATGTTTACACTATAAATATGCCCTTGAAATAGGAAGAAAGGGTTGGAACTTTCATTCAGAAGCCACATGGATTTTGTAGCTCTGTGATTTTCTTGGGAGCATTAATTAAAGCATAGCTTGAACGTCTGAGATTCGTCATGGTGTTCATTATTTAGCCTATTTTTTTCCTTTGTAAACTTCATTTTCATGTCTGTGTATCTTCTGCTAATGAATTTATAGTTGTGTGTGAGGAATTCGCTCTCTATTAAGCTCTCTTTGCACCAGATTATGCATTTGTTTATGTGATTCTAGTAAATGTTTTGGAATTCATCTTCTATTCTCCATCACAGTTACTAGCCTTTTTTGTTTATTCTGCTAAAGGTGTTTTCAGGAGTTCACCCACTGATAGGTGCCTCCTATTACATCAGGATTCTTCTCATTTCCCCTGCCATCACTTCAAAGATATTTTGATGAGTATTGATGCCAATTTTGCCTCATATTATGAAAGTTATTGTTGGTTATTATTTGTTGTAACCCTTGAATATATCAGGTTTTGACTCCATCGCCTAATGGTTTTTTATTGTCTGTCTATTTCACCTTCTTTAAATATGCAAATACCATGTTCCCATCATAATCTAGTCTTATGACTGCTTGTTTAAAGCTAAATGTAGATGTGAATAACCCTGTGAAAAAGAGAGATCCATCTATGACTATAAGGTTGGACTATAGTCTAAAGATTGGTTTGAAATGGTTATTCATGTGACGTCCTACTACAAACATAGGAAAATTCCAAGGTGATAACACATTGTGTGCCATTCAAAGTATTAGAGAGGATAGGGCCAATTTAATATAGAATTGCATTTCCTCTTAACATTAGAGTTCATAATGTTTTTCATGTTTCTTTTCTTAAGAAATATGTACATGATCCTAACCATGTGATTAACTGAGATGTGATTCAGTTGGAACTCAAGGGAGAATTCCAACATATCCACTATGCATCCTAGACAAGAAGGTAACATTTCTCTAAAACTAGGAAATCGGGAAACTAAAGGTGCAATGACAACACTTTGGCCTTGATGAGGCTACATGGGAGTTGGAGGATGCCATGAGAGAGTTTTGTTGGCTGCAACAGATCCCATTTCAAGTCATCAAAATGGGAGCCCCCATTAAAATTTTTAACTAGTTTTCCAAACCATATTTTCCTTATGGGAGCTATCAAGCTGCGAGTATGATTTTTTCACTTAATAAAATTTCCTCATTGGTATTGTTTTTTCAGATTTTGTCGATTTCGGAAGCACCTTTTATTATTTAAAGTATCATTTTTAGTCCCTTTTTCCTTCCTCACTCCGCTTTCCGCAGTCCAAGATGCGGGCATCCATTTTTTCAAGTCATCGGGGAAATCCATTCCCGACTTCTGCCTTCCGCCTATGCAGATTATGGACTTGTCATTTTGTTTTAATAAAATGGTTGTCTTTCCAACTTCCACTTTCCACTGTGTGGAATGCGTAAATCGGAAGTTACAAGTTTGTAATAAAACTTTCCATGCTCTTCGACTTCCACTTTCCGTCATGCGGAATGCGGAAGCCGAAAAATTCTTTGTCGCATTTTTTATTTTTCTTATTTCCCAGCTTCCGCTTTTCGCAGTGTGGAATGCAGAAATCGGAACTTTCATGTTTATTTTAGCAATTTTTGTTTTCTTCTGCTTCCCTCTTTCTGCAATGTGAAGTGTGGAATGCGGGACTTCAATATGATTTTGGGTCAAATAATTTTCTTTCTGATTTCCACTTTCTGTGGTATGGAATGCGAAAGCCAGAAACGCCAAGCCCAAACCTTCTCAAACTTTCTTCTAAAGTTTCATTCGCGTGCCTTCATCTCAGTTGTTTATTTTTCGCTAGATCTATGGTCTAGATTTGTTTTGATGTTGAGATTTTGGCTATATGGTCTGTTTGAATCTCTAAGGTTTTTACCATTTTTAACCTCTTATTTTTATTGTTCCTGGAGATTTTTAATGTACTTTCTTCTTACTCGAGCTTACATTTTTCACTGGTTTTCAAAGCTTTCTACCTGTAAGTTAACTCTTTACGACCATTTATCCTGTTATTTTTCACAATGTCGTAATTTTTTACCATGGTCACCAAATTTCGAGTAGAAATGGCATCTCCTGCGCCCATAAATACAAGGTCAAAGACGGCTCTGCAAGAGCAGAAGTCCAAAGACCCAAATGTCATAATCTTCTTAGACACTAGTGGGTGCATTTCTGAAAACTACATTTGGACTGGTCGAGGATATATTCTATCTTTCATAACGATGATTTCTCAGCCATTCTTCATGAGGAGCCGGATTATATCAGAATTCGGAGCTCACGGCTCCATCTAATTGCCGCTAGACCACCGATTATGCCCTACATAGACCCGGTGAAGTGGGTACTTGACCACGCTAAACCTGAGAACCTCATTTTCAATGACCATATTGGTACTTTTCTAGCAGTGTTTAATCCTGATATTTTTTCCAAGGATTACACACTTGGGCCCCCAAAACAATTATTAAACTATAAGTTCCTGGATGAAGCAACCTCCCATTTTGATTATGAAGAAGTGGTGAAATCATGGATGGAGAATCCTACCCTGTTTATTCCACAACCAGGTAATGCATACCCTAATTCATGGTTCAGGGAACCATACTCCATGCTTGCATCTATGTTCTACCGATTATATGGGTTGGCGAATTGCACATTACTCAAAGCATAATGGGCTCCGACATCTTACCAAATTCCTCTTACAGGTGAGTCTTCAATTGGTATCATATTTTATCTGTTAACTTGCAGGAGGAAATTGACAAATACTAGAAAACCCTGGCAAACAGAAAACCCCAATTATACATGTCATCCTATGGCATGGACGTTTTTTGTGTGACTTCGACATTTCCTGACCTAGGTTGGAATTGGAAAAATAATTATCCACTGGTCCACATCTATTGTTCTAACATGTGGGAGGATAAATTTGTTCCTCACATATATGACATATATGACCTTTTCTTAGGTTCCATGTATCATAATATCTTCAAGGCTGACGCTCTGGTATTTTCACCAAGATCCGGGGCTTTGATCACTTTGCATGGGGATTGGTACGTCAAGGAATATTTATCTTATTTCAAAATTTGGGGTAGCAACACAGTCCATTTATTGCCCAGAATTGTTCCAGACCGCATGGTCTTACAGGAAGCAAGACAACCATCGATGGAGCATATCCAAAATTGGATAAGCACAAGAGGAAGTGTTGGCCTAGGTTCCCTATATCTTTAGATTATTTGGTTATACAGAATTATACCCATGCAGTTCTGCTTGGTAAGGAGATTACAACTATGAACCTGGGAGAAGCTCCCAAAAGAATGCATGATACTAAGGATTACGTTGCTAGCCTTTTTGCTCAAGAAAATGATAATTTTAATTATGCACATGAAGATCTGCTAAATGATTCCATGTATAGGGAAGTTGTCGATTTTTGGGAAGCACTGGAAAATATCATTGATCCATAGGTACAGTCCCATGTTTTCAAATCTCTAAAAGATCTGAAGCAGTCTACCCTTCATTTTAGAAAATTGAGATTTGATGCAGAGGAAAAGGTTCATAGGGAAAACATGGAGAGAGAAGCAATACAACAAGCATCAACATCTTCTGCTTCAGCATCCTGGTCCAAAGACAAGGGAAAATATGTTATAGAAACCCATGGGAGCACTCACTCTTCACAAGAGATGGAAGCCCTGCAAAGAGGGGAATAATTTAAACAATTTCTAGTCAAGCTCAGTGCTCAGCTCCGTACATAGGTGCAAGAGGATGAACCTCAACCAAAGAAATAGAAAGTTCATCTTGTTTCCCATCAACTACAAGTACCTGGAGCATCAGTGGATCATATAGTGCACATACCTCAGTAGGTATTTAGGGATAAACAACCACTACAAATAGTTCCACCTATTCTTCAAGAGCAAGTTCCTCCCCAAATCCCTCTGATCCAACAGGCTGAGACTCAACCTCAGCCTGAAATTGAGATCCATGAAATTCACAATGATCTAGAGGAGGAGGTTGGAAAATCCATATGCCCTGTTAATATCCTTACCTCTATGAAATCTTATGTCCCTGATGCACAGTTTTCAATAGATCTTTTTGATGCATTATTCCCCCGGTCTTCTTTTTGCCATGTGAATTTAAAGCCTATTATCGAGGACAATTCTAGAGACCCATTAGTATCAGTGAAATTTCCTAGTCCTACCACCCCTTCTTCTCCACCTCTTTCATCAATTCCCCTTACATATCACACTACTCCAACATCCTTGCGTATTCCATCTTCCCAAGTAGAAGTCCCTCCCCTCTCTACAATTGCTTCTTCACAAGTTAAAGCCCCTATTCCCACCTCTTCCACTTCCCTTATATCTATTTTCTCTACTTCCCCCTTGGACATTTCTCCCATCAATGTAGAAATTTAGGTCTCACAATCACAACCTGAGCCATCAACTACACCCCAAAAGGAAACCCTTGCAACCTCAGAAGAAATGACAGATTTTGGAGAAGATGTTGTTTTTTCCTTAGGGAAGTATTTTTGGAGCAAGAAAGATAAGGCCATATTGAAGAAAGGATTGAAGAGGATGAGAGAAAGCACACTCAAACATGTGTCTGCCCTTAATCAATTTGTCTGGAGAATTGATTCCCCTAATGAAAAACAAGGAGCATTAGATACAGCAGGTGATATGGGAGCCTTTGTTGGGGCTAACTATGATTCAGTGTCACAGCTGACTAAAGATCTCCTCAGGAAGGAATAGGAATTGAAGAAATCCAAAGGGGATATAGAAGCAGCTGAAGCATGTCATCTTAAGGAAATGGAGCTCCTTAAACAAGTGCATGAAGATAAATAGATACAATCACAGAAGAATATTGATCATCTCAAGCATCATCTTGAGAACTCAGAACTCCTAAACCAGCAACAGACTATTCAGAATGCTACCCTAGAACAAAAAATCAAATAATTATGGATATCTTCAACTGCCTCATAATTTTCAACATTAATAGCTAAAGAATTTAAATAGTTAGCTTGTAGGGTCAATGAGTAGTATCGTCATTCTATGATCAGTCTATACACAGGGTTTGGTGAAATAAATGACTTGTACAATTCATTTGAAGAACAGTTGAATGTCCTGCAAGATCACCATACTAGGAGAACTGCACAATTAAGGCGCTTGAGAAAGTGATTGGTTTGCAAACATATATCAGAGACAAGCCAAAGGATAGTCCAATCATGGATAAGATTTGGGCTAAGAAAACCAAAGTCACCATCGAAACTTGGGAAGGCATCTGCGATGCAATAGAAACCATCATTCAAGATGGCCAAGCGGCATGCAAGCATAGGTGGACAACTTCATATGTTTTACTTAGTTTCTTAGGGATGCCTATGCTAGGACCAATCAAAGAGGCACCTTCCCCCAAGATAAAATTAGAAGAAGTTGAAAAATACTTTGATGTATTTAAGGAGAAAATCCAGGGTTTCACCCATCTTACCTTGTAGGAGATCGCGAGCTGGATCGAGACACCTAATCCTGTGATGGTTAGGATGCGAGTTTATCTTGGTGAATGGAAAAAGGTGAAGAAGAGGGAGATCAAGTATTAGATTTTGAGGACATAAGTACATCTTGACCAGGCTAAATATCAGGACATCGATTTCTTGATGGACTTAGATGCCAAGTGGCATTCCTCCCTTGGCCAAACCTAAACTGTTTGATCTTGTAATACCATGTCTTGGGAATTCTCCTTTTTTGTAAGACTTTGTAATATTATTTAAAGGGAAAGGTTTCCCAAGTAGAAGGGGGGATTTTTTGGAGACGAAGCCTAGGAGCACATCGAAGGATAGACTACCAAGTCACATTTCAGCAAAGTTGTGCTTTTTGTACTATGTAATGTGTTACAAGTTAATAAAATTACAATCATCCATTGTTTCATGGTTATTTGTTAAATGTATTTAACTAACTATAGTAATTCTTCTACTTTTATTGGCTTGTTGATTATCAATGGTATTTGTTAATGTGTTGCTTATTCACAAGTTAAAACCCTTATTCCCACCTCTTGCACTTCCCTTATATATATTTTCCCTACTTCTCCCTTGGACATTTCTCCCATCAATGTAGAAATTTCGGTCTCACAATCACAACCTGAGCCATCAACTACACCCCAAAAGGAAACCCTTTCAGCCTCAAAAGAAATGGCAGATTTTGGAGAAGATGTTGTTGTTTCCTTAGGGAAGTATTTTTGGATCAAGAAAGATAAGGCCATATTGAAGAAAGGATCAAAGAGGAAAAGAGAAGAAACACTCAAACATGTTCCTTCCCTTAATCAAGTTGTATGGAGAACTGATTCCCCTAATGAAGAAAAAGGAGCATTAGATACAGCAGCTGCTATGGGAGCCTTTGTTGGGGCTAACTATGATTCAGTGTCACAGCTGACTAAAGATATCCTTAGTAAGGAACAGTAATTACATAAATCCAAAAGGGATCTAGAAGCAACTGAAGCACATCATCTTAAGGAAATGGAGCTCCTTAAACAAGAGCATGCAAATAAACAAAGACAATCTTAGAAGAAGATTGATCATCTCAAGCATCAGCTTGAGAAATCAGAACTCCTGAACCAGATACAGACTAATCAGAATGCTACCCTAGAACAAAAACTCAAAGAAGTATAGCTATCTTCAGTTGCCTCATCATTTTCAACATTAATAGTTGAAGAATTTAAACAGTTTACCTTGTAGGTTCAGTGAGAAGTATCGTCAATATATGATCAGTCTGTACATAGGGTTTGGTGAAATAAAGGAACTATACAATTCATTTAAAGAACAGTTGAATGTCCTGGAAGATCACCTTACTCAGAGAACTGCAGCAATTAAGGCGCTTGAGAATGTGATCGGTTTGCAAACACATATCAGAGACACACCAAAGGATATGCCAATCATGGATAATCTTTGGGATAAGAAAACCAAATTCACCATCGAAACTTGGGAAGGCATCTACGATGTAGTAGAAACCATCATTGAAGATTGCCAAGCGACACGCAAGCGTAGATGCACAGCTTCAGATGTTTTAGTCGGTTTCTCAGGGCTTCCCATGCTAGGACCAATCAAAGAGGCACCTTCCCCCAAGATAAAATTAGAAGAAGTTGAATGATCCTTTGTTGTAGTTAGGGAGCAACTTCAGGGTGTCACGCACCTTACCTTATGGGAGATCTTGAGCTGGATCAAGACACCTAATCCTGCGATGGTTAGGATACACGTTTATCTTGGTGAATGGAAAAAGGTGAAGAAGAGGAAGATCATGTCCAAGATTTTGAGGACATAAGTACATCTTGACCACGCTAAATATCAAGACATTGATTTCTTGATGGACTTAGATACCAAGTGGTGTTCCGCCCTTGGCCAAACCTAAATTGTTTGATCTTGTAATCCCATGTCTTGGGAATTTTCCTTTTTTGTATGACTTTGTAATGTTATTTAAAAGGAAAGGTTTCCCAAGTATAAGGGGGAATTGTTTGGAGGCGAGCCCTGGGATCACATCGAAGGACAGACTACCAAGTCACATTTCAGGAAAGTTGTGATTTTTGTACTATGTAACGTGTTACAAGTTAATAAAATCACAGTCATCGATGCTTTGTTTCATGGTTATTTGTTAAATGTATTTAACGAATTATAGTCATTATTCTACTTTTATTGGCTTGCTAATTATCAATGGTATTTTTTAATGTGTTGATCCATGTCCTAATTTTTCACTACATGTTTAAGTATTCCATATATGTTAAACAAATGTCTTTGTTTGATTTATGTGATTTATTCTACTGCTGATAACTAGTAAATGATCTCTTATACTAATTTGTCAATTAGTATTACCTCTTGGATGTATTGTACATTTATAACTTTTGGATAAACCTTACGCAATATCTTGTTTGAGATTTATTTGGAGTTGGTTGAAGAAACTGATCTTAACCTGCATGTTTGTATGTTGAGCAATCAAACCTTTTCACCCTTTATCTTTTACAATCATCCAAACCTAAGTCTATGTTTCATCATGTTTAAGTGTTCTTATATAGATAGTTACTAGGAAGTGGTTACTTTGAGTCTTTCCTTACAAGCATATCTCATCCGATTTGACAAACTCTTGTGCAATTGGAGGCCTTGTATCCATAGGAATTAGTCATCCCAAATAACTCAGGGATAGGATCATCTCTACATGGGATTGATTCGAATCCTTTCTAGTTGGAATTTTTCCTTCTGTTGATTGCCTTGTAGTTCTTATCTAGCAACCTACAACATGGGCCGTCAACAGAGAGGAATACACATTTTTTTTAATTTTTTGAGAAAAAACAGAGGACATTGTTATTCCAAGGGGGGGGGGGGATTTTAGTACCCCTAATTTCACCACTGGAATGTATATTAAATCCATTATGTAAATGCTTTCTTATTTCAACTATCTGTTTGGATTAACATGATAATAAAAATTCAATGTAAATGTCATGTTAATAAGTAATATGAATGCTCCAATATGGTTGTGTGAGGTGCACCAAAGGGGCTATGCTTCCACTAGATGGGAAGAGGAAAAGGGGCCTATGGGGGATTGAATCCTTGACTACCAAGAGTAATCCATAGAGTCATTCATGTTTCTACCATTATCCTTGAACGAGAAAATTAATTCCTTTTATTTCCTTCACCCAATCATTTATTTTCTTGTGTGACATCATTGGGATAAGTATCCCCGCATAGTTTTGGAAGTATGGGGATTGAGATATTTCTATGAGAATTTCAGAGGTCCTTTTTCTCCAATATCGAAAGCCATGTTAGTCTCGTCCTCCCTTACCTCCTTTCTTTTAGAAACTGAACTTATGCATCCTCTCAGTAGACCCAAATTTATTTCACTCAAACTCTCCTAAATCTCATGCACCCTTCACACCCAAAATTCATGCTCGTAGTCATACTTACCGTCACTCATACTCACCAACACGCAAACCACCAGAATTCGTTTTCATGGAGATATTCATTTGGTTCACTTTTTTTTCAAGTCGTTATACCACCTAGACCCTCATGGACTTAACCTACATAGACACCATCGATTTATCCTTGTGCATCGAACACTCCTACCTTCAGTGTTGTCATAGACCCTCCTTCATGTCACCTGAATGTTGTTAACCGAAACTATTACCTAAGAGAGAGTTGTAAGTAAGTGAGCCATGAGTACTAATATTGATCTAATGAGTTCTAGTATTTATATATGCTTGAGAAGCTAGATCAAAGATCGAATGAGCTGAAGATATAAAGTTGGATCCACCAACTCACTCTCGGAAGCATTCAACTTGTTCTAGTTGGTGATCATCGAAGTAGCCATAGGCTTGCAATCCTCCATATGAAATCTCATTAGAGGAAATTTGAGGTCTAAAATGGGATTCCTAAGGAGATAAAATAATATTTATTAATTTTGGAGGAAGAAATAAAAAACTATTTTTTTGTTTGTATTTTCAACATATCTCCCTGTGTTTTTACTCAAATTTTGAGTGGGAACACTCATTGGATGAAGAATCAACCATCATCATGTTTTTTTAGGTATTTTTTTTTGGGGGGGGAAACTAGGTCCATAAAAAGTATGTAGTATGGGTGCTCATTGTATGTGGAATTTAATTTCGCATCCAACGAGTGCTCCCTCTTGAAATTTGAGTAAAAACACAAGGAAATATGTTGAAAATACGAAGAAAAAAACATAGTTTTTTAATGACAAATATGTCAAGTCAACCATTATGGTTGTATCATTTTATTAAAATTATATTGGTTCTTGGATTCCAACTCATCAATAAATTATGATGGCTCTTTTTCTTATAAGCCCGAAGTGGGCTCTGGTGGGGGGAATTTCTGCTTCTTATCCACATATTTCGAATATCCTTAAGATGTAGCCCTTGTGGCCGGTGAACTAGTAACTCATGAACCAAGTGAAAAAGAAACATGTGATGGAACTATTGAAGCTATAACCTAAGAAATTGAACCTCTATACTGTGTCCCTAAACTTGAAGCACCTGTAACCTGTGGATTAGTCACCCCAGATACCTATGACCCTACAGTCTATGAAGATAGACTGTGTGTGCTCACCTGAGGTGTGGAAGCCTGCTACTCCTCCTTCTTTGACTCTTGATACTTCCTGAGTCAAATATCACCTGCTCAAATATCACCTCCCTCTTCACAACAACTCTCCTCTATTAAAGAATATATATGTGGAAGGCCTTCGAAGTCTCATAATACCCCACAAAAATGCACTTTTCAATTGTGGGATCGAAATTTTTCCTTTACTATGAGGGGACATGAGAGTAAGTAATAAAAATAAATATCCTAAAATGGCCAAACTCAGGATCCTTTCCTAAAAAAATCCTCCTTAGGAGTCCTGCGCTTCTAGTCTCTATAGGGACTCTTGTTCTAAATGTATATAGCGGTACTACAAGCCTCAACCTGAAGAAAGAAAGGTATATTTTGATAATGAACCATCACTCTAGATACATCCACAAGGGCCATGTTATTCCTTTCAACACCCCATTCTAATGTGGGGTATATGGAACTATCAACTGTCTCTTCATTCCTTCATATCTACAAAAATCATTGAATGCATTAGAGGTATGCTCAAACCCATTGTCTGATATCAGCACCCAAATCCTCCTTATTGTCTGGTTCTCCACAAGAGATTTGACCACTTAGAACCTTTGCAAGATTTCTTTCGACTTCTTTCTCTTCAAAAATTAGATCTACGTCTTCGTCAAGAAGTCATCAATGAATGTGACATAATACTCAAAACCGTTCAATGAAACATAAGACATAGGACCACATAAATTAGAGTGAATCAAATCAAGTACTCATGTTGATCTATTGTCATTGTTTGGAAAAAGTAGTCTTGGTGTACTTTCTAGTAGCACACCCCCTGTAAACATCACCATGCTTAGTGTTGAACTCAGGAAACCCAGTCACCATATATCTCAACATCCTATCCATCCTCCTATGCCATAGCTTGCATAGATCACAACTATAGTTTTCGTTGTGTGCCAAAGCATGAAGAGGTTGAAACAATATCTTGTACAGTTTCCCACATATTACTCCAATTGCAAGAGATGTATATGGACTTGATCCCTCGGGATAAATGTGCACATACCTATCTAGTAAGTACACTCCAAATCCTCTATCCTTGATCGTGGAAACTAAATTCAAGTTCTTCTTCATCCCAGGGACATACAAGACATCCCTCAAAGTCATGGGGTGCATGGAATCCCTCTGAAAGGTAATAGTCCCTTGCCCAAATTCCCTAAAAATTATGTCATATCCCTACACCACTTATAAATCCAAACCTGTCTCTGTGAACTCGAAAAACATATCTTGTACACCTGTCATATGAATCTCCACTATCAATTACCAGGTGCATGTGCTGGTGGATGCACTCAAGGAATGGCCAACCAATAGTATGTACTCTCTCTCATCCTATACATCAATGTTGGTAATGGATGCTCTTTCTGAATGACCAACACAAATATAAAACTATTTCTTGAACCACACTGCATACTCATCAACCTTTTTTGAAACTAATGTATGTTGCTTCTTTTTCTTCTTCTTTTTTAGACACTATCCAACATAGTTCCCAAACGTTTAGTAGTCAAAGAATTTCACTTTTCACATGTATTTCTTCTGATCACCTTACTGCTTATCCCCACCCTTGGGACCCTTCTTGGAATTCTTCTTCTTTCCCTTATTTGTCAAAACTAAATTCTCCTCATCATCCTTACTGTGAGATGAACTAGCCTACACATGTCCTCTCTCGATCTCCTCCTTAATGAAGTCATCCCAAAGACGACCCTAAGAAGGAATATTTTCTCTTTCTACAATGGCCTCCACAAAAACATCATAATTTTTGGCCACATCATTGAAGGTTATCTGCACTATATCAGTGCTAGAAAACTTCTCCCCAACTTGTAACATCCCCAAAAATTCACAAAAATTTAAAAAAATTCTATGTGACATTTAATGTTAAATCATAGCCACAATGCTAGTTTAATAACTAACTTTCAATTTAATTATCAAGTAGATTACAAGACAGGTTATCAAGAGAAAATTAGGAGTTAATTATTTTTGGTTAATTGTAACTAAAAGGCTACATAATATTACTTACTAACTTGTAAATCACATGTCACTAACCCTATTCAAACTTTATTGATTTTCAGACTTGAATAACAGTTTATCAAAAGTTAAAGAGTTTCAATTTATTGAGTTCAGATCATTGGTTTGTTTGCAAGAATGTGTATGAGTTTGATGGTTGTTTATTTTCTTATTGAAGAGGGATTAATGTTATACCAAGGCTTAGATTTTCTTAAAGCTAACATAGATCTAATGCCTGTAGAGGACTTACGGGTAAAAAATTTACTTCCAGGTAATGATGTAAAAAATTAAATCTCGGAAGACTAAATGAGTAAGTTAGGAAGGTTTCTTAACTCTATTTAATGTCTAGATTATTTGTTCTAACAGATAAATTGTGGCATATATTCATCGAACATGTTTTTAGTTGAAGGCAGTATTATGAGCCTAAATACATTAACCATGTTTATAATTTATGCACTTTTCCATGTTAACCTAGAACTTACCTTAGCATCAAAATTAACATCATTAATTTTGCACTAGAAACTAACTACAAAAATAAACAAACCAACCTAGGCATATATAAATGATGTGTAACAAATACACTAACCTAAGCATGTATAAATGATGTATAACAAATACACTATCCTAGGCAAATAACCAATGCATAGAATTAATACTATGACCTAGTTAAAAACTTCACAATGCATATATAAAACTATAACCTAGCTCGAAGCTCCAAAATATGATTTTTTTAATTCTTTAACAAGGTAATAGTATTATGATTACCATTCAATGCAAGGTTAACATGCTGGTTCAAAACTATATCAACATACAAAGAATTTCATGGTTAGTGGATTCCACATGGTGGTTGCTCGTTAGATTAAGGGTTTTGGAATTAAACCCTATTCCGTTTCATTCAAGTTTCCCTAAATGTGTTTTGGCTTCGAGAGTTTGTTGTTTTTGGGGAGGACCAGGCTGACAGGCCTTTGACCTTCTAGGGTCTTTGCATAAAATTAATATTTGTGTTTTGGCCGTGGCTTCCTCGGATCTGTGCAACTCTTTGTTTGTCCATGGCATTAGTAGGATCATTGCTTAGGTTCCTTACCATCATCAATTTTCTTCGAACTCGTTCGTGGCGTTAGCAAGCTCGAACTCTGGTCCTTTGCCACCATTGATTTTTCAAGCTCTTTGTTTAAGCTAGTAATTCAGAATGAATACTCCCAACATTCTTATTTATTTTAAAATTTGTTATTTATACTAAACTATTTACTGACATTTCAACTGTTTGTTGTTAGAATAATCAACCCATAGTTACCTTCATTTGACATTAATTAATCGTTTTTGTCTTATTACCGATATTCCTAGATTCCATTCTATGCTAGTTGCCTTCTACATGTCCTAGAAGTCAACACATGCTAAAACTGAGACATGGAGCACTTAGGAAACATACTAGAAACCAATTTTAGTAATTCTTCTTTATTCTTGATTCCCTAAAGCACATATCTTCTTTTTCTAAAAAGATGCCTTGCTTTATAGCTGATTTAAGGCGAAAGGAAAAGCTAGTCTAGGTGTAACTACCTTATTTATTGCCCGCATCATCCTCCCTCCTTTTCTCCAAATAAAAGAATGTATGAGTTGTATTTCCATCCCTCTTTAGCTTTCCCACTTGACTTATCAAATTCGTGAGCATCTTCATAGATTTGGAAACTGCTTTATGCACCTATGGGGGATTTGACTAGATTTGGTAAGCCTGCTTTTTTACTATTTCAAATGGAATCCTTATGCATTCAAACCTCTCATTTAATTATATATTTGATCAGCCTATTACCTCACAAGGTTGGCTATTGTACACTTACTCAATACAGATTAATGTTATGCTCCAATTTCAGTCTCCTTTGGTGTGAATTTTACATGTTTGATTAGCAATTTTGTGAGTGTTATTGTTATATATCTTGTGTTCAATTTACACATGGTATCAGAGCCTTTATATATCAATTTATCTCCATCCAAATTGTTATTGCAGGTTCGACATCATTGACTGGGAGCGCATTTTGCTGACTGGAGGGCACAACTACTGAGCTATGGACCAATCTCAGAAGATCATCTTGACTCCATTCAATTTATTTGAGTGGAAAGCTGAGATGGAGATATTGTTGAGAGATAAATGTCTCTACAGGGTGACTATGGCAACTAAGTTAGAGCCCAATGTAGCTGCAGAGAAAATTAAATGGCACAACAGGAGAGATGCGGCCTATGGTCTTTTGTGTTTGAGCATTTCAAGAGATATCCTCTTCCATCTTGATGGATTGAAATCACCTAATGAAGTGTGGGATAAGCTTGAAGATATTTTTGGAAAGATAGATGAGATGAGAGGACATCAAATTGAGAATGAGCTGATCTCCTTGAGTCCCGGTAGCTTCAAATCACAGCAACTCTACTTTTCCAAGTTTAAGGCCCTTGTTTTGCAGCTAAAACATTGTGAGATTGAAAAGAAGGAAGAGAAAATAGTCTTGGCCATAATATCTAAGCTTGGTATCGATTATTCAGAGTTTTTTTTGACCTTCCTTGCCACCAAGTTGACAACACGAGCCTGGAAGATGCCTAAGCTTGCAGAGTTCATGGAATCCCTCACACAAGAGCAAGATAAGTTGGTGATGATGGGCACCATCAAACCTTCCAAAGACCAAGCTTTGGTTGCTGGAGATTCAAGGGTGGATTAAAAAGGAAAAAAAAAACCTAAAAATCCACCCGAGCAAAAGAGAGACGAGTTAAAGTCTCAAGACGAGCCTCAAAGCTCCAAGAAGAACTTCCAGAAGAAGAAGAATAAAGGAGAAATAATAAAGTGTGCATACTGCAGTAAGGGCTATCATCCTGAGAGCTCTTGTATGAAGAATCAAATTGACATGTTGACCCAACTCGTGGAGAAGAATAACATCTCTCTTCCTGATTTCTCAAAGAAGAAGGAAGGAGGATCAAATTCAGAAGAAAGAGAGAGAGTACATGCCTTGGTTGCTGGCACATCAAGCTCACCTAGCTTCATCATAAATTCTGGAGCTTCTAGACATATGGTTTGACAAAGGAGACATTATCATCTCTTGGCATGTCAAGAGGTCCACCAATAGTTTTGGGAGATGATTATCTCACTGACAGTTTGGGGAAGGGTAGGATTGATCTTGACCATGGTAGTTTCAATAATGTGTTGTATGTTCCAAGTATTGCCTCTAATCTCTTGTTAGTGTATCATATGACTCATACTGGGTCTCCAAAGGAGGTCATATTCTCCCCTAATGATGTTGAAATCACTGACCTTTCAAATGGTAAATTCATAGCAAAAGGTGTTGTTGATCACACTTCGAAGGTATACAAGTTTTCCCATTTTCTACCCTACTCAAACCCCTCTGATCTTCTGATTCATGCTAATGAAGCAAGCAATATTTGGCATGAAATATTTGGCCATATTAACTAAAAGTATCTTTCTAATTTGAGTGAAAAAGACATGGTCATAGGGTTACCAAAGATCAAGTTTTCTAAGGGAATCTGTCAAGGTTTGTTGGAGCAGGGTCCCGCAGCTATAGAAGAAGTTGCTAGTTTTGGCGGAAAGATACAAGTTTTGGCGGAAAGATATAAGTGTTGGCGGAGAAAGGACAAGGCAGAGCTATGACGCCGTAGCACGTTTCCAGCTGGAGAGCAGAGCCGGAAACCATGACTTTTGGGATAGAAAAGTCAAGAAGGCAACGGTACCTGAGCGGCCGAGAAAAGAAAGCTCAACCACTGCATTAAAGGCAGCGGCGGAAGACAAGAGGGCTCAGCGACCCTCATAAAGAAGAAGGAGCAACGAGGCTCAAGCATTGAAGGTGAAGGACAGAAAGCAGAGAAGCGGTGCATAGTACCCATGGTCAGTGCCGGGAAGCATGGAAGACTGCAGAGAGCTGTGGTGTGACGGGAAGCGGCTACCTCAAGGACAGAGAGGACCGACTGTCACTAATTAGGGTATGGGTTTACTGTTGGGACAGGCCCACAGTGTTGTAATGGCGAGACCTTCGGGCCGCCTATAAAAGCTTGCATTTTTGTATTGTAAAGGGTTAGCTAATCAGCCAGTTAGCCAGTGGTTGGCTCGTAGGATGAGTCGTTAGTTGGTTAGTAGAGTATTTTTGAGTAGACTCAGGAGTCAGTCAAACAGACTATGTTGTAACGATCCAGACACCTAGCTTGTCTGTGAGTCATTCGAGTCTGTATGTAACCATCCGCAGAGAGGAAAGAGAGGGAAGGATCTATTGAAAGAAAGGCAATATAGAGATAGAAATAGACCAGAGATCTAGAAGAGATCTCGCGCTGCATATGCAGTGCAACAGACTGTGCTAACTTCCCTCAAGATATATAATAGAAGCACAGTTTGGTGGACGTAACTCCCATCCTGGGGGTGAACCACGTTAAATCTGCGTGTTATGTGTTGTATGAATGTGATTGTATTTGCTTATTATTACTGGTTATTATGCATAATGATGTTAGCTGTAGTAAGTGAATGTATGTATTGCTCAGCTCATGATAATGCAAGAAGACAGAGATAAGTGGAAGTATTTTAGTAAGCTGTTTAAAGACTCCTTTACGTCTATTTCTAATGACCGTTTACTCGCAATATAACTTCTGAGAAGTAGAGTTTCGCACCGTGACATAGTCAACGCTAAGAGTGCGAAGTCGTAGTGGTAGGATATCGCAGAGAGGCAATATCGCACCGGCAGAGGAGCTGTGGTGCGCGAAACTACGAGCTGAGGGCTTAGCGCTGAGGAGAGGTTGAGTGTCCCGCGGTGCGCGGAGATGCGATACGGTTGGAGATATTGTGAGTAAGTGGAAGTTGCGCAACATGGGTAAGAATCGCATGACAAAAAGGGCTGCGAGTAGAAGGGGATGTGCGATGCGCAGCCATAGCTGATCTTGTGACTCATAAGCATAAAAGAAGAAAAGTAGGATGTGCAGAACCTGGTCCAAGACACTTGAGTCTTGGCCAACCCATTAGATTCACTTCGAGTGAGACTTCAGATCGCTTCGCGGTCTGTCGCCAAAAGGGCCAGTGAGTTGGGGGTGTTGTTGATTGAGTATAGTAAACCCGGGTCTGCCCATGCAATCAACAAGGTTGTATCCTAGGAAAACACCCAGAGCACAAGTATGAGAAAGCTAGTCATGAGAGAACCTATGCACCTCTTGAGTTGATCCACAATGACATTGCTGGTCCATTCCCTCATATGTCCATGAGTCAAGCCAAATATGTACTCACCTTCATACATGACTTTTCCAGGTATTGTTGGGTTCACTTCCTAAAGCATAAGTCTGAAGTTTTTGACCTCTTGAAAGTCTTTAGAGCCTTGGTTGAAAACCAGTCTGGGAGGAAACTCAAGATCCTCAGATCTGAAAATGGTGGTGATTATGTCAATTATGAGTTCATTTAGTATTGCAAAGATGCAGGTGTTCAGATGTAGCATTCGATCCCTTACACACCACAAAAAATGGTGTTGTTGAGAGTAAAACAAAACACTAAAGGAGATGGCAACCTGCATGATGGAGGCTAAGACTTTGCCACCAAAGTTTTGGGTTGATACTATAAACTGTGCATCCTACATCCAAAACATTGTGCCTCATAAGCATATTGATGGTATGAATCATTTCAAAGCTTGGAGTAGGCACAAGCCAGATGTGACCCATTTTAGGATTTTTGGCTCAAAGGATTGGGCTAGGATTCCAACTGAAAAGAGGAAGGCTTTGCAACCCCAAAGCAAAGAGTGCCTATTTGTTGGGTATTCTAAAGATTCAAAAGGGTACAAGTTGATCAACTTGAGCACTAACAAATCTTTCATTGAAAGAAGTGTTTAGTTTTGTTGTAGGTACAACAGATCCCATGTTATTTTGACACGGGAGCCCAATTACACATATGAAGATGACTTGGTAAGACTCTTCGTAACATCAATGGAATTTCATTAAGATTTTTATTTAACTCTTGGGATTCCTTAACTTAACAAAATTTCCCAAAAATCCATGTTTGATTTCTTTGTTTTAAATGCATTAAGATTGTTTTTTGTTTGGGATTGTCTTAACACTCTGCATCCCGCAACCCACAAGTTGCGGCATGCGGGGAACATTTTAATCGATATTTCATTTTTTCTTCCCGCACCCTGCATCCCACAAATGTGAGATGTGGGGGGAGTTTTCATGTGAGTTTATTTTAATCAACCCGCATCCTGCAACCCATAAGTTGTGGAATACGGGTTGCGGGATTCTCATTTGTTTACATTTTGGTTTGCATGTTTCCGCACCCTACATCTCGCATTCCGCAAAAATGCGGAATGCAGAGTGCGAAGCTGATTGAATAATTTTTTGCTATTTTGTGATTCTGCACTCCGCATCCCGCAAGTTGTGGAATGTGGGTTGCGGAATGATTAATAAACTTGCGATTTCATGTTTGATCCCGCATCCCGCAAAACTTATCCTCACCGTTATTTTTACCCTAATCTGACGGTATGTACTATTTCTCAGGAATTACAAATATGACAGTTTTATTTTCGATTTTCATTGTTTTACTGCTATAATTCACTCTGCTATGTGCTTTTACCTCCATATTTTACCACGCGATTTCGACTGTGTTTAATACAGTTTCAGGTTGGTTATCAAGTCGCTTTCTCACAATTTTAATTTTTTACTATGCTTCATGTATAATTCAGTTTTAATTTCTGGTACAAGTATTCAAAACAATACATGGCAACCTCCAAAACCCCCAAATTTACCAGGAGTAAAAATCTTTAGAAGGATGTGTTCACTAAAGACCCGAATTTTGGTATCTTTTCTGATACTAGTAGCCGAGTGACTGAAACGTATCATTTGGACTGGTCTTGGGTTTACTCTATCTTCGATAACAATGACCTCTCAGATTTCCAGAGTGACCAACTTGTTTATGAGAGAATTAGAGATTCTGGCCTACATATGATTGCTATAATATTGGCCATCCTACCCTATAATGATGTTGTTAGATGAATTGTAGACCACGCCAATGTGAAATATCGTTCGTTTAATACCAGGACCGGGTCTCAGCTAGCCAATTTCCGCTCTGAAACCTTTGTCAAGATTTATGCCCTTAAACCTTTTATACAGTTCCTTGATGCGGACTTTGTTAAAGCTGCCAAATCCAGATTCAACTTCGACCAAATGCTTAAATCTTGGATGACTGAACCACGCAAGTTTTCCAAGAGGAAATACCAACTGTACCCCGTTGAATGGTTTAAAGAGCCTTACTCCCTTCTTGCAGCAATGTTGTGCAGGCTTTATGGTCTTCCCAACTTTTCTTTCTTTAAAGAGGAATGGTCTCCCATCGCTCATCATATTATAACAACAGGAGAATCTTTCCCCTGGGCCTCAACCTTCTCACTTGAACTAAAAAATGCCATATAAGAGTTCCAAAAAGCCACTACTAAGGAAAAGCCCAATTTTTATCTCACTGCCTTTATTGTGGACATCTTTTGTTCTGAATTTTGTTACCCTAATATGGGAGGGAGTTGTGTATTACTAGTTCCCCCTGTGCATATTTATCATTCCAAGCTTTGGGAAAGCAACTATGTGGCCAGGTTTTATGATATATGTGAAAGTTTCCTTGGCCGAGTGTATTTCTTGATTTTCAACAAAGAAGCTCCTACCTTCTCACCTGAAGCAAAATCCCTCATAGCCACTATGGGAGACTGGTATGTTGGTGAATCATTCACCTATATCAAGGTTTATGGTAGAAATGTTGCCCATATTTTACCCAAGGTAGTACCGGATAGGTTGGTCCTTGAGGAGATTTCTTTTCAAACTGTTACAGAGGGGATTTACAAGAAATGTGTTGCACCTAAAAGGAAAGTTTGGCCTAGGTTTCCTATTACTCTTGGATCCTTGAGAATACCCACTTCTACTTGGGAATCAGAGTTGAGTGACCACATAATGTCACTTAAAATTGGTTTTGCAAGCAAAAGGCAGCATGATCCCAAAGGGATTGTCGATTTACACCTAAAGAAGAACCATTTTAAAACATGTTATGTTCATGAGGAAACTCCGGATGATTTCATTTATCAGGGAGTAGATACATTTTCTGAAGTCTTGGCGAGGGATAAAAGAAAAGAAGAGCAAAGCCATATCCTATAGTACCAGAAGGAGATCAGAGAAAGGGTAAAACATTACAGGTTTATGGAGTTAGACATCTTGGAAAGGATGACAAAAGATAGGGAAGAAAGAGAAGCTCAAGCTGCAACAAAGGAGGCTCTGGCATCCAAAACTGCATCTATAGAAACCAGCTCAGGCTTGGATAAAGGAAAATATCTCATGGGAGAAATTCCCTAGAAATATGTGGAACAGGAGGTTAAGGACTATTTGCAGACTTCAGAGCAGATAAAGTAGAAGCTGAACAGAATGACTTCATCACTAGATACTCAAGAAGTTGCAACCTATCAGTCAGCTGAAATTTCCCAGGTAACCACTGTAGTTGAAAAGACTCAACCTGAACAAACTCAGGTTGAGGAAAAACCTTTAATGAAGATGAAGACCTCCATTCCCATTCCTACTATTGACCTGACTCATTCAGAGGAAGAGGAGGAAATAATTTCTCCTGTGCCTGTTGTTGTTGAGACTGGTAATGATTTCCAAAATTTCACCAATGGTAGTAATGGTAAACTTTCATCACCTCCTCCTCAATCTCAACCTTCTTGTCAGTCGGTCCCATCTTCTTCTGCAATACTTCTTTCATCAATAATGGATTTATCATCATTGCCTGATGGCTTTGTTGTGACACCTATTATGTCTGAGCTCTATCAAAATGCCACTCTATTACTCGAATCAATCACACCTGTTCCTATGGATATGCCTATTCCTTCATCTATTGTGCCTCCAGTTTTCAAAACCCCATTGCATATCCCTTCATTCAGCTCAGTGTCATCCCCTACGTCTGAGAAAATTACAACAGTGTTACCATCATCATTACTCAAAGCCACTACTGCGCAAATTTCTTCTGTAGAAGTTTTTGTTCATGACATTTCTTCAACCCCTGAAATAACTCTTGCACAGAATGTTACTCCCTCCCCTGCTACCTCTCATATCACTATGGCTATGCCCTCTCAAACCACAACTCAAACTTCATCTTTGATATCCATAGGCATTATCATACCCCCCATTGATGAGGTCAAGGATGAGTTTAATGAATACTTTGTGATATCTCTGGGAGAATATCAGTACAGTAAAGCTGCTAGATCAGTGGTAAAACAGGGCAAGAAGAGGGGAAGAGATCAGAATGATATGGATATATATATGGTAAATGAAGTTGTATGGATGCAGCAATCAAGTGACCCACAAGCCTATGCTACAAATGTAGAATCTGTTCTAGGAGCCTTCATAGGTGCCAATCTAGATGCTGTCAACAATTTAAACAGAGAGTTTGGTAAACAAAAGGTAGAAATTGTCAGTTTGAAAGAAGCACTGGAGAAGCTCAAGAAACAACATGAGACCAAGTAGGATGAACTTCAAATGAAGAATGTTACTCTCAGTGAAGAGCTGCAAAGAGAAAAGAGTGAAAATTCCACTTTGATTCAAAAGGTTGCATTATTACAAAGACAGTATGAAGACGCAACTGCAAGTGCAGCTTCATCTTCATTTTCCAATTTTTCCCAAGAAGAGTTTAAAGAGCTTGCCATCAGAACTAACATGGAATAGTATGATTTGGTATGTGAGTTATTTAAAACTCTAGCTGATATTTTGAGACTCACATGGTGTTTGACAAGATGTATGTTGTTCTGGAAGACTTAATTGAGAAAAGATAGCAGGCCTCAAAAGCTTATGATGAGGTCACAGATTGGTAGAGGTACATGAAGGATAAGCTTGATAATATCACTCTCCTCACTAATTTTTAGTTTAAAAGAGCTAGAAATATTTTGAGAACTTGGGAAAACTTAGATGAAACAGTAGCTGAAGCCATAAAGAAATCTCAGGCTATCTGCAGCAGAAGATGGTATGCAGTTGACAATATCATGACTGAATTATCCTTTCCTACGATGGAACTTATTGAAAAGGCATGTCCACCTGGACTGATGATTGAGCAAGTAGAGCAACAAAGGGATGACCAGGAGGAGAATATCAAGAAACTTGACCACATCAGCATACACGATGTAGAGCAATTAATCAAATAGCCATTTGCAGTACAAGGCAAGATCCACGTCTACATCCGAGTTTGGCATAAGTTGGCTAAGAAAGAGGTCGAAGATTATAAGTCTAATGCTCAAATTGGCATTCAATCTACCACTTATCCTGATATCGAGGAGTTGCTACGTATTTGGGGGGTGTGGAAATATTTCTTGGGATATTATCCTTGTTTAGTTTTTTATCCCCTTTAGGGGTAATTCTATTGTTTGTAATAATTATTTAAGTGAATGATATCTAATGTATCAAGGACTTTTGACTTTTGGAAGTAGGGAGACTGATACAAGGGATCGAACAACACTTCATTTTTTTCCAAGATCTTTTATGTAATTTGTTACAGAGAATTCTAAATAAATACAATGTTGCAATTCTTATCCCTTGTACTTGATCTATCAAATTTCTTTGAGAGGTTTTAGTTTTCTTGTTCCAAATGATCAGATAGTACTGTGATTCATTTTTAATTGATTAATGTGTTTATTTAACTCTGATTTATCTCTGTTATTTATTAATGCATTGATAAAGCTTCATGAAATTTCTTTTATGAACTGTCTTTATCTCTTTCTACAAATGGTTC
Organism: Pseudotsuga menziesii; assembly: GCA_001517045.1. Lineage (NCBI taxonomy): Eukaryota > Viridiplantae > Streptophyta > Pinopsida > Pinales > Pinaceae > Pseudotsuga > Pseudotsuga menziesii. The sequence continues at coordinate 155,025 of LPNX011098436.1, forward strand.
AGCAGTAAAAGTTTTATAGCTTATAACTTGGTTTTTCAACTAACTTGAGCACTTGCAGGTTATCTTGAATGGTTTAATTATGATTTATTGTTATTTAAATTTTATTAAAAAAATTGTAATCTCAGTAAGTACAATTTCATCTTATTTACATTTTTGTCAATATGATGAATTGCTTGTTCTTCACGCAGCTCAAGAAAACCTGTCATACATTCAACACATCTTCAAAGTAGTTTAGATTTAGATTAGGTTCTTCTTCCTAGTTAGGCTTTAGTTTTCCTTTTCTTTTCTTGACTCTTTGTTTTCCATTCTGGAAAACAGATCCCATTGTGGATCAAATCCATCCATAAGCCAATGGAGGCTACAAAAGTATCCGTGGGGGATTACCATACCAAACAACTCAAGGATAGAACAATACCTGTGTGGGATTGTTTGAAGCCTTTGGATGGGTTTTCTCCGTGTGTTGTAATCCTTAAACACCCTTATCAACTACATACTCAGTTGGGGCTTCAACAAGTTCCAAGAAGAGCCTTTAGCAGCAGTTGAAGTTGGAGAGCCCTCTTCATCACCAGAACCATTGATTGTAAGTGAGGAGACTAATGAGTTTGTTGATTCTGATATGTCTGATAATGATGATTTGATTGTAGATCCTAATAGTCCTACAAGACCAAAATGGGCAGCAAATACCATTCATGCATCTGGGGAACTAGCTGGAAATCCTAATGACACTAGGAGGACTAGATCTCAATTTGAGAGTGCCCTTTGTGTGAAATATCTTATATTTGATGAGAAGTGCTATCTAATGGTTGAAGCAGATCCACAGACATATGAAGATGTAGCACATGATCCAAGATGGAAAACAACCATGAAAGAACAATTCAGCTTGCTCCAGAAGAACAACACTTGGGAGCTGGTTGATTGGGTGTTTGCTTTATCTTACACACACTTGGCCTAATTTATCTAATGTGGTTAGTGTGGATTTGAGATACATGGATCAGCCTCATGAGATCCACTGGAGAGAAGCCAAGACGATCTTAAACTTTGTTCAAGGAACAAGAACTCATGGGATCTTCTACAAAGCAAAATCTGATCTTGATTTGATTGGATTTACTGACAGTGATTGGGCAGGTGACAACACAGATCAAAAGTCTACATCAAGATATGTGTTCATGCTTTAAAAAGGACCAATCAGTTGGTCAAGCAAGAAGCAGAGTGCCATAGCACTCTCACCTTGTTGTAGCTGCAATTTTTTCCCCAAATTTTTAAATATTTTGGACCCTCCTTTTAATTTTATCTTTCCTAGGATTGTTTGGATTCTTGAACTTTGTTTTTCCTCTGCTACAAATTTGGATTTTCCTGAGTTTGAATTGAGTTCAATTGCTTACCAATATCGAAAGTCAGATGATTCGTTAACTATTTTCTTTCCGGTATTTCGGAGTTTAAACAAGCTAGTATAACCGTCACCCAGCCAAACGTCTTTAGTTTTATTCGAACACTTAACTTTTCTTTGATTTTTCGATGGTTTGGTTTTATCGCTATCGGAGGGTAGTCGAGGTTTGAATCGGAGCTTTAGTTCTCTATGCAGCCACTATTTCGGAGGTGAAACGAACTAATTTTATTGTTTCCCAATCGACTTTTGAGTACTTAATGTTTTTTGGGTTTTTTGATGATCGCTGTCGAAAGCCAGTTGAACAACAAATTGAGGCATTAGTTCTCTATGCCCCTGATGGATAGTCCTGCTTCAGTGATGCGCTTTACATGGTATTTTTTATTTTATTGTTTAAATCCTTTTTGACGTTATCACTATCAGAACGATGTTTGACTTTGATCGGAGGGCTAGTCCTTTGTGTTGCCGACATGGCGGCAGCGTTAAGCTTTAACTCATTGATCCGTAGTCCTTATTTCTTTCAATCGTCGATGATTTTCTATCGTCGCAGAAGCCATAGTCAGTCTGTCTCCTGCTGTTGCAGCTGTGTAGTGAACTATCTCACCGATGTTTAGTGTTTTTAAGTTCCAATGCTTTATTGATTAGTGGTTCCGATTTCCAATACGTGACTTCGGTGGCATCTAGTGCTTTATATCACCGACATTGTAGAAACTTTCAGCTTTGTCTCACCAATACTATAGATTATTTTGTGTCTTGACCTGCCGATACGTAGTCCTTAAAACCTCCGATCACTGAAGTTTTCATTTGATCGTGAAAGCCGTAGTCCATATGTTTTCCACCGGTGTGGCTCTTTATTGAACTAACCATCCGACATATAGTTGTTACGTTCACCGATGAGGAGTTTGTCATCTCGATGGTTAGTATTTTTCCCATCGGTGAGGGTTTTTCCCGCCATTTTTTGTGAGCTTTTACCCTATTTTATGGGTGACGGAGATTTTTGTTTAGGGTTTTCGCGATGAGAACACAGTATAGGGACTCACATTCGATGATTAGTTTTATTGATAGTGTGGTTTATGTTTTATTGAAAATTTAGATGACCTTGAATGTAGTCTAGGTTAATGATGAGTTTTTCGTTTTAACTGCAAACAGACTTAGAGGATTTTTTAGACCCAGCTTGGGGATTGTTGTTGCAAAGAAGATATGTCTAGTAGACAACAAGGGAGGAAGAGAAAGAAAATGAAGAAAGAAAAGAAAAAAAAGTGAGGGTCTGAGATCTCAACAAATCGATAGCAACAGAGGCCCAGGCTTGGGAAAAGTTCATTAGTTACCAAGCTGGTTCCTTTTTATAAAGTGCTCTTAAATCTTAATCTAAAAATGTAATGTATTATATAAGTCATGAGCACTCACTAAAAGACAAAATGGTGGGATTGAACGGTTTGGGGAACCAAAAGGTCACCCGAGGGGTAACCCAAGGGTTTTTTGTTTTGTATAAATATAGGAGAGTTAGATATAAGGAAAGGACTTTTTCCCAGATAGATTTGTGAAAGTATGTTGTAAGAAGAACTATTTCCTTTTGCAATAAAGAATTACAAGTTTCCTGTTGGAGAAAGCTTGGTGGAATGTTTCAAATGTTGTACTATGGATCTGTTGAGTGTGAACTATTTCATTTTCAGCTTATGTCCATTAACTGTGAGATCGTTCTAACTCTTTGAGCCTATGTTCATGTTATGAATGCACTCTAGTTTATTCTGTGAAATTTCCACTATGAGTAATGAAGGTTTTCATAAACAATAAGCTATCTTGTTGTTCATTTATCTATTAATGTTCATGTGTTCTGAAATAAGTAACAGCTATTTGTGATTTTTCTTAATGCATCCGCAAAAATACATTACTCATTGATAAATGATAATTTTTCTCCCTAGGGATAGGTTAGATAGTTAGTTTTAGTTTCTTGTTGTGTGTGATTTAGATAGGAGAGAGTTAAGACGAGAGGTAAGAACCCGCGCATCACATTGTGACCGCTCCTCGTTATATCTATCGATCTACATTTTTAGATAGGCACTTGCACATCATACTTAAACATAAAAAACTAAAAAATACACACGGTGGACCAGGCCGTAACCGGTAAAACCCTTTATTTTGTTACTTGACCTACGGTAGCCGACCTGTAAACCAGACGGATTCCCCATACCAAACAATAATGGGCTAGTTGGAAACGTTATTGGGAAGAATCCCTAACTATTGTTACCTGCGATTTTCCAGGCCTCAATAGTTTTTGGTGCTAGAAGGAGGGCCGCCAATGCATGGCTTGCCAAGGAAACCCATTTTCTCGAAATTATTCCATCGGTGACAGTTCTGAAAGTAGTTTGTTTCCCAATCCAACTCCGGAAGAGAAGGGTAAATAGCATCTATATTCTATCAATAACAAATTAGTTGATGATCTGTGAATATTTACTAGAGCATATGCGAAGAATATTGGAGGATTGCCAATTATTCTTGTCTTACCCAGAAGAGAATATTGGAAAAGAGATCACCCTCAGTTAGAAGATTCTGTATTGGTAGAAGACCTTGAAGAACTGGTAGAAGCAGCCCTACAGGAAGTTGATCAACCTTTGAATCAGTTGGGCCCAGATACACCTTACTGTTCACCTGTTCATACCCCTGTTCATTCACCACCTCATTCTCCACCCAGAATCATGGCTAATGTAAATGCAAATCAGCCACCCAACCCACCAAATCCACCACCTGCCTGGAAGGCTAGGTCACCTTTAAACCTGGCACCTCCTTTGCATGATTTGCCTCAAGCTTTTGAGAAAATGTTGCCTAAGTCTGACCCAAGTGCAAAAATTCTAGTAGATGATCATTTGCAAACTTTTTACTTGGCTATAGAAGGTCTACGGGTTGGAGAACATGAAGATGTAGTCTACAGATTGTTTCCACATACCCTGAAAGGAGCAGTAGCCTCATGGTATTTTTCTATGCCTACAAATTCAATCACAGACTGGGACACATTTGAAATAATATTTAGAAGCAAATATGCAGTCCAGAAAACTCATGCAGCGTTAATGAAAGGGTTATGCGCTTTAAAGAAAGAAAGAAAAGAAAAAGTGCATAATTTCACTCAAAGATTTGCTGCTTATATAAAGAATTTTTCTGCAACTGATAAACCATCTGATAAAGTTCTGATTGAATACTATACTTCAGCTCTAGGGCCTGAATTGGCCATGTTTTCCAAGATGTCAATCAAGCCTACATTGTCAAAAACTTATGAAGAAGCTGAGATGGTAGAGGTTGAGAAGGAGATCATAGAAGATTATCCTGTGAAGTCGAAAGAAAAAACTTTTGGTAAGAGAGCGTTGTTACTGACTAATCCTAAGGATGAGCAATCACATGATTTTGAAGGGATGGTGAAGATGATGCATAAGCTATCTAATAGAGTGATAGATTTGGAAAAAGAAAAGGAAGCTCATAAAGCATATAAGCCTTACTATAAAAGGAGAGAAGACAACAATCAATCTAAACCTCCTCCACATAGTTTTGCATCAATGAATTTAACTGAGGTAGGTATGGATAATTTTTGCACCTTTCATAAATTGTCCCCAATGGATAAATTCGATGACATTAGTAATGAATTAGCTATTGGACTCCAAACTAACAGAAGATGATGAGTAGGAAGAAAAAAATAATCAACCCATAGAAAAACAGGAAGAGGATGCTTTAGTTCTATGGGACTGTGTCTCACTATTTGATACATAAGAGGAAGGTTCACTGAAACAGGAAGAAACATCAGAAACAAGTGTGACAACAAGAAGTCAAGGTTTGTTAAAAAAAGACAATTCAATACTTCCGAAGATTAAGAAATTTTAGGAGAATATGAAGAAAATATAGAAAAACAATACAACTGATAAAATACCTGAATTTACCACTACCAGTCAAGATCTGAAACAAGTCAACATGCCTGTTAAGCCTATTGAAGACAAGGTTGATAATGTCAAGGAAAATCTCAAAGCACCTGAGACGGGGTACGATATTGTGGAGGACATTTAAAGGGCTAAGGAAAATATTTCTTTATTTGAAATGTGTAATGTACCTCAACAGAAAGAAAAAGTGTTAAAATTGCTTGAAGTACCAGAGGAAGAGCTTCCCACTAACAACCAACCTATAGAAGAAATTGTTGAAGCAAGTGTGGGAGGTAAGGCTAGGTTTAAAACCCCACCATTCCTCTTGACTTTTGAGATTTTAAATAATAATGTGCACAATTGTTTAGTAGACTCAGGGTCAGCAGTCAATGTTATGCTACTTTCAGTCTACAAGAAGATCAATGGACAACCTAAACCAACTACCTGGCAGGTTACTCGGCTAGACAGGACCACTGTGAAAGTAGTCGGGGAAATGGAAGATGTTATGATTCGCTTATCTGCCAATGAAAAGGTATGTTAGTACATTGATATTGTAGTAGCAGACATACCTGATGCTTATGGACTTGTTTTGAATCAAGACTGGTCAGCAAGTCTAAATGGGTACTTCGCATTAGATTGGTCACATCTGTGGTTGCCTCATAAGGGAAGTCCAAATAAGATGAAAATATTAAGAGAGCCCCACAGGAAGCACAATGTTACTCAATTGGAAGAAAAAAATGAACCAGTGAATTCTGTGTTGGGAAATTATCTAATTGAGCTAGAATCGGGAAACTACCAAGCGGAAGAAGCTAGCGGTAAACCAGACACCCAGCCCGATCTCCTTCGATTTTCACGGGCTGATGAGATTGATTGTAAAATAGTAGACTTAGTTTTAGATGTAGTTTTTTATTCAAGTACAGTAGAATTAGATAATGGGTAGGCCTTTTTTAGACAAGCCTATCCCCTCAACTTACAAGTTGTCATATTTACAGGGGTGGGCAGAGAACTGACCAGTTAGTGGTTTAGTTCTCAAACTTTATTTTTTATTGATTTTTATTTCTTGATTATCTTGTACATAAATAAACTGATTTGGTTGTTTATTTTTAGTTAGATTTTGATTGATTTCAATAAAATAAGCAAACTTTTGGTTGCATGGAAAGCATCAGAATTCTGGATTAACTAAAATCCTTGGTTATAAGACTGTGTACTATTGATTTATCTGAAATAATTTCTTCTCGTTTAGCAGTTTTCCTAAATGGCTATGAACACATTGAAGTCCTACTTAATCCTTGTAAAATAACTCAGGGTCAAAAGGTCTGGAATACTATTTCGAGGCTCCATCCAT
>LPNX011098436.1:161685-176237 GCA_001517045.1 Pseudotsuga menziesii
ACAGCAAAAGACCCATGGAAAGGAAGCAGGGTAAACAGTGTATTATATATAAATGATCCCATGCCAAGAATTGAAAGCCAAAAGGAAAATAAGAGTCAAAAATCTCCTAAGAAAGCAATATGTATCAAAACAAAGTATTGAACCATAGGAGTACGAAATTGCCAAACTTATTCTCCGTTTGTGAGCTGAAAATTAAATACATCTCTCACACAAAAGGACACTATGGATAGAGGAGCCTGGATAAAAAATTCAGAAAGAAAGGCATGCAGGAGGACTCAAAAAGGAAAAAAAATTCCAAAAGCACAAAGTGCAAAATGGCATGGCAATGAGGAACAAAAGAATATTGCTATTTACCATATGTTACAATCCTGTGGTGTCCAAGCTGGGAGCTACTCGAAGATAGAGGTAAAAAATCAAATTCATATTACTGGCCTCAAAAGAGTTATCTAGACTTTTAAATCTTGGTTCCCATTATCCCTAAATTGGACTATCATCAATGATTAAAGTACATACATTTGTCATTTGGGAAATCCAGAAGTCTAGAAGAATTCAGCATGTTGGTATTTATTGTCAAAACAGTCTGTTGCTCAAAGAAGAAGTTGTCCAGAAATATGTGTTCACCAGGTAGTCGCCAATTATTGCAGCTGCAATGTTTTTCCCAAATTTTTAAAATTTTGGAACCTCCTTTTAATTTTATCTTGCCTGGGATTGTTTGGATTCTTGAACTTTGTTTTTCCTCTGCTACAAATTTGGATTTTCTTGAGTTTGAATTGAGGTCAATTGTTTACCACTGTCAAAAGTCGGATGATTCGTTAACTATTTTCTTTCCGTTGTTTCAGAGTTTAAACAAGCTAGTATAACTGTGTTGAGGCCTGGAAAATCGTAGGCGGAAACATCAAGGGATTCTCCCCAGTCAATGTTCCCAATTAGCCCGTGACTGTTTGGTGTAGGGAATCCATCCGGTTTGCGGTCTGGCTACCATAGGTCAAGTGACAAAAATAAAGGTTTTACCGGTTGTGGCCCAATCCACCGTGTATATTTTTGTATTTTGACTTAAAGTATGATATGCAAGTGCCTACCTAACATGCGAAGTAATACAGAATGCAAGGAGTACTCAAAATGTGATGCCCAGGTTCTTACCTCTCGTCTTAAACTCCCAAGCATCTAAATCACAAATATTGCAAGAAAGTAAATACTAACTAAGCTATCTCTAGAGAGCCAGATATTAATTCATGAGTAATGCACCATTGTCCATGTGTTATGGAAAATTGCAGATAGCTATTCTTATAACCAAAACATATAAACATGAATAAAAGTATACATGATAAGATAGCTCATCAACAATTAAAAATCCCATTACTCATAGTGGAAAACATCATAGAATAAACCAGAGAACATCCAGACAAGAACATAGGTTCAGGATGTTAGAACGCTCTCACAGTTAATGAAACACAGTAAAAAATGAAATAGTTCCCATTCAACATCGTTCATTTAATCACATTGACACATTCCACATAGCACTTTCTCCAACAGGCAAAATTTGCAATTTCTGGTTGTAAAACGAAATAGTTCCTCTTACAAAAAATAGTTTACAAGTTTTTTCAAGGGAAAAAGTCCTTGTAAGTTCTAAATTTCCTATATTTAAACTAAATCAGTTAACCACTTGGGCTGCCCCCAAACGTGTGACCTTTCAGTTCCCCCAAAATATTTAATATCCCCATTTTATATTTTCTGTGTGCACTCATGATCCACTAAGTAACTGACAGATATTTCCAGGTCTAGGCCTTTGTCGCTATTGGTTTTGCCTTCTCTTTCGCTGGCTCTCCTTGGGATCCTACCGGTTTCGGGTGGACCTTTGCCAAAACTGCCTAGCTCCCTTCTGCCACTTATCTCCTAGCTATGCCTTCACGTCGCGGTAGTCTGAATCAGTCTCTTGAGTCCACCTACAATTAAATGGCATATGTCATTCATTGGGACTGCATTAATAACATCAAATTACACCAACCAAAAAGGTTAATCATCAAGAGAGGCCATGTACTGCATTACTGTTATGAGAACCTTAACAAATGCTGGCACCACTATATCGTCCACACACGGGTTTGAAAAACTCACCAACGACAGAAATAGAAAACTCATCGGCAGCTTAAAACACTAAACATCAGCCAGGTAGTCTCATTTGTAGCCGCATAAGCGGGTCTTAACAGGCGACGGGCACCGTGAAACCATTAAGCCTATCGAAGTCGGAAGAGTTATGACCTAAATTGTGGGCGAAAAAGCTTCCAGTCGGCAATCCGAAAGACATCGACGTCGAAAGACAAGTGCTTTGCACAGCCGCAAGGGCGAAAGAAGAAAGGCTACAAACACACAACTAAAAACTGACATGCATCGGTGGGCGAAGCACTTACATTTCGGGTACCTAGCTGCTTTGGGAGCCGCAACGACGGAAGACAAATAGACAACAGCCTCCGATCAAAACATACTCTGATGCCAAATCAATAAAAATACTAAGTGTTTGGAACAACTTTAAAATTTAGCAATGATCAAAAACCTGTTTCACCTCCGAAACAATGGCTTTACAAAGAACAATTCATCCGATTCATCTTCGACTAGCAAAAACAAACTCTAAAACCCGCGACCCACAACAATTTCAAACATAAGCAATTTCTGAGAACAGGCAGAGAGTTAATCTTCAAAATAATCTGAAATTAAAGCATGACCAAAATAAAGAGGTCCTGGGTCCAAACGATTCAAAGCAACATTAAAATCATGAGGGGGTACAAAATTTGAAAAATTTGGGGAAAACAGTTGCAACTGCAACAATTGGCGATTACTTGGTGAACCTAGATCTCTGGATGATTATTCCTTGAGTGACTGACTGTTTAACAACAAACGTACCTATTGAATTCTTCCAGCTATCTGGATTTCTCAAATAGCAAAGATATGTACCTTTAATCATTAATGATAATCCGATTTGGGAGAGTGGAAACCAGGATTTCCAAGTCAAGATAACTCTTTTGAGGCCGAAAGATGAATTTCATTGTTACCTCTGTCTTCAGGTAGCTGCCAGCTTGGACACCACAGGATTGTAGCATATGGTAAACAGAGATATTCATTTGTTCCTCATTCCCATGCCATTCTAGCATTTTTCGTGCTTTTGGACTTTTGTCCTTTCATATGAGTCCTCTTGCATGCCTTTCTTTCTGAATTTTAATTCAGGCTCCTCTATCCCAAGTGTCCTTTTGTGTGAGAGGTGTATTCACGTTTTAGCTCACGGACGGAGAGGAACTTTCAGCGATCTAGTACTTATATGGTTCCGCATTTGTTTTGATATATAATGCTTTCATAGGAGTTTTTGACTCTTATCTGCCCTTTGGCATTCATTTCTTGGCATGGGATCATTTGTATCTAATATACTGTTTACCTTGCTTCTTTCCATGGGCCCTTTGCTGTCACTCCCTAGGACATTTTAAATGTGACATGGATGGAGCCTCAAAATAGTATTCCAGACCCTTTGATTCTGGTTTAATTCACAAGGGTTAAGCAGGACTTCAATGCGTACATAGCTATTCGAGAAAACTGCTAAAATAGAAGAAGTTCTTTTAGATAAACAGCAATACACAGTCTTATACCCAAGAATGTTAATCATTTCAAAATTCTAATGTTCCCCATGCAACCACGGGTTTTCCTCCTTTATTGAAATCGGTAGACATTTAAACTAAAACAAAACTGAACATCATGACTCAAAGACGACGGCCAGGCCAGATTATTTATATACAAGATAGAAGAACACAAACAAACTCAGGAAAAATAAGGTTTGAGAACTAAGCCATTTATTGGTAAGTTCTCTTTCCACCCTTGTAAATCTTGCAACCTATAAGTTGAAGGGCCAAGCTTTGCCACAATCTGGAAAGGACCTACCCACAACTGCTGGAATTTCGTGTGTTTTCCTTTCTCATCATGGGGGTGGTCCCACTTGAGAACCAAATCTCCCACCTCAAATTCTTTTGTTCCTTCCTTGTGTTTATCAAACCATCTTTTTATTACCTCCTGTTGTTGCTTAAAGCGCTCTCTGGCTTTAGATCGAGACTCTTCTGCTTTCAGGAGATTATATATCCTCATTTGCAAGACTTCATTATCTGATCCTCTAGATTCTTGAGCTATTATGGAAGAGGGTAGCATGATATTGGGGGGAAGAATAGCCTCTTTACCATACACAAGGGTATACAGAGACACTCCTATCGAAGACTTGGGGGTGACTCTATCCGCCCAAAGGGCGTTTGGTAGCGCTGAGTGCCAACTCCTCTAGTTTTCTATCACAGTCTTCTTTAAAATTCTAATCAGATTCTTATTAGTAGATTCAGCCAAGCCATTTCCCTGTGGATAGTAATTGGCAGAGTAATGCAACTTTATTCCTTTCTCGTGAGCAAAAGCAGTTAATTTAATCGACAAAAAGTAAGTAGCATTATCAAAGACTAAAGAAATTGGAACTCCAAACCTGGTCATAATATGGTCTTGCAGTACGTTTATGACCGCGTCCTCATTTATTTTGCACAGCGGAATGGCTTCAACCCAGCAAGTGAAGTAATTGGTTGCAGTCAGAATATACTTGTGTTGTAGTGAAGAATTCGGCCTTATCTCCCCAATAATATCCAACCCCCATTGCTCGAATGGCTCCGTGATCATCACAGGCTTCAGTGGTCCAACTGCTTTAGACTGTCTTCCGCTACACCTTTGACAAATGTCGCACTTCCTGACATGGGCATGTGTATCTTTGAAAAGCATGGGCCAATAGTATCCGGCTCTGAGAATTTTGTGAGCTGTAGTATCTCCTGAAAAATGTCCCCCAACAGGCCTGTCATGCAAATCTGTCATTACCTTCTTCGCATCTTCTTTTTCTAAGCATCTAAGAAGAACTCCATCGTAATTTTTTCTGAATAATATTCCTTCAATAATTTGATAGGAGGCTAATTTAAGATGCAACACTCTTCTTTTCTTAGAATTCCAATGTTCTGGCAATGATCCTGTCTGAAGGTAATGCACAAGATCTCGATACCAAGATTCAGGGGCTGTGAACAGAGGACATACATCCATCAAATGTAATTCATCCTCGTCTTCCCAGGCATGTTCTTCATTGTTTCCATTTTCAGTCATTAGCTTGCACAACCCTTGCCCTTTAACTATATATGTTGGCTTGGGACCTCACAGCTGGGTATGGGACGATCACCTTGGTTCGATTTTTTAGTATGTAGGGCCTGAATTGTTTCATAGCTTTAAATAATGCATAATCTTGTTTATCAATAGCTAGGTAATTTAATTTGGCCCCTTGTAGACCAGTGCTCATGAAAGATATGGGGAATTCATCTCCCCCATCTTCCTTCTGAGTAAGCACAGCTGCTAGCGAATCATCAGATGCAAAAGTGTATAGAATAAAATATTTATTGAAATCTGGGCTTTTGAGGGAGGGTGCGTGTGCAACAGCAGTTTTAATATTTCTGAATGCGTTCTTCTCAACCTCAGTCCACTTGAATTGTACAATTTGCTTCACCATTTGCTGCAGAGGTTTGACAATTTGAGCAAAATCTGGTACAAACCTTCGCACGAAGTTTATTGTCCCCATAAATGATTGCATGCCCTTTTTATTATGGGGCAAGGGGATCCATTCAATGGCTTTTATTCTTTCTGGGTCTATGGAGATTCCCTTCTTTGAAACTACGTGACCCAACAACTTACCCTTCGTAACAGTGAACACACACTTCTTGGGGTTGAGTGAGATACCATATTTTCGACAGCGTTCAAAAATCTGCTTTAGATGAAACACGTGTTCTTCTATCCTCTTTGAGAATATTGTAATGTCGTCGAGGTACACTACAGCACTACGGCCAATCAAACCGTAGAAAGCTATGTCCATAGCCCTTTGGAACGTAGCTCCAGCGTTTATAAGCCCAAAAGGCATTCTTCGATAAGCAAAAGTTCCCCATCTGGTCCTGAATGTTGTCTTCAATCTGTCTTCTTCAGCTACTAATACTTGATTGTAGCCTGAGAATCTGTCTAATAAAGAAAATAGTTCAGAACCTGAGACCATTTGTAGTAGTTGCTCCATGGGTGGAACAAGATAATTGTCTTTATTCGAAGCGCGGTTTAAATTTCTGAAATCCACACATAGCCTGATTTCTCCAGATTTTTTTCTCACTGGTACCAGATTTGAAACCCATTCAGAATGTCTGACTTTGAAAATGATTCTAGCATCCAGTAATTTCTTAACTTCACTCTGGATTAGAGGTTCCAATTTTGGGTGCATTTTCCTTAAAGGTTGCTGATAAGGTTTGACTCCAGATTTGATGGGGATAACATGCTGGATGATACTGGTGTCTATGTCTTCAGATATTCGTATGTCTAGGTGAAAACATCTTTATATTGATTAAAAAGACTGATGAACTTATCTCTTTCTGCCGGTGAACAACATTTTCCAAGATTCACATATTTCGGCTTTGTCTCAGTCCCTAAATTTATCAATTTGAACTGTAGAGATGAGCTGTGAGTCTTCACCTTTGCTGGTCTTCTAAATCTTTCATTTAAATCAAACATCCGCTCTAAGGTTCTGACTCCTTTACGGATGAAATTATCAAATTTCAACTCAGCCTGATGTTCTTCATCATCAATAATCGCCCCTTTAAATACCTCATCATTCGTTAAGCATTCTATAATCTGTTGATCGTCGTCGAACACTTGTAGGTTGGTAATCATGTCTGGAACTGAGGGCCTGAAAATAAATTCAACGGAGCACCGATTATTAGTACCAACAAGTCAGCTGTTGCATTCTTAAGTCTTGGAATTGATATAATATTAAATGCGTTAAAACATTTGAGTAAATCCCATACCTCATTTTGATAAGCTTTTAAGTGAGGAGAAATACAATGTATTTGATTCTGAATCTGTTTTACAATTATTTCAGAATCTCCAAAAACTTTCAGATTATTTACCTTTAATTCGATTGCTTTCCTTAAACCTTGGACCAACGCTTCATATTGAGCTGTGTTATTTGTACATTCAAACTCTAACCTACATGAAAGAAAATGTTTGTTCTTCTTGGGGTCTATCAGGACATAGCCGGCCCCTGACCCTTATAGCGTCTTAGATCCATCAAAAAAAAGTGTCCAGAAATAGCTAACTACTGTACAGGAATCTACTTCTACTGCTAAGTTTACTATTTTACAGTCAATTTCATCAGCCTGTGAAAACCGAAGGAGATCAGGTTGAGCGTCTAATGTATCGCTGGCTTCTTCTGCTTGGTAATTTCCTGGTTCTAACTCAATAAAGTAATTTCCCAACACAGAATCCACTGGTTCATTTTTTTCCTCAAGCTGAGTAACATTGTATTTTATATGGGGCTCCCTCAATATTTTGATTTGATCTGGGATCCCTTTATACGGCAGCCACAGATGTGACCAGTCCGAGGCAAAATATCCATTTAGCTTTGCCGACCAGTCTCTGCTCAGAACAAGCCCATAAGCATCTGGTATGTCAACCACCACAATATCAATAACTTGACACACCTTATCATTTGAAGACAGGCAGACTAGGACATCCTCCATTTCCCCAATTACCTTCACATTCATCCTATCCAACTGAAAAACCCTCCAAGTGGATGGCTTAGGCTGCCCATTTATCCTTTTGAAGACTGATATTGGCATGACGTTAATCGATGCCCCTGAGTCTACCAGGCAATTATGTACGTTGTGATTAAAAATTTCAAAAGTGAGGAGGAAAGGTGGATTCTTGTTCTTAGGCTTACCCCCACTGCTTGCTTCCCTGATTTCTTCTTCTTAAATTCCTTGGGTTGATTGTCAGTGGGAAGCCTTTCCTCTGGTGCTTCAAGCACTTTCAATAGTTTTTCCTTCTGCTGCGGCACCTTACATATTTCAAATAATGATATATTCGCCCTTACCTTCTTTATATCTTCCACGATATCATAATCCATCTGAGGTTCAGTGGGATGCGGTTTATCAACATTCATCTTTTCTTCATTGGGCTTGGCCAACATATCATTTTGTCTAGGATCTTGATTGGTGATGGTGAATTCGGGGATTATATCAGCTGAGGAATTATTCTGAAATTTTTTAACATTTTTCTGAAGCCTTTTAATCTTTGGGAGCATGAGACTGTTTTCTTTAGCCAACCCTTGGCTTCTTGTTGTTACATTCGTTTCCATGACATCCTTGTATCCCCAATTCCTTTCTTCCTCAGCATCGAATAACGAAACAGAGTCCCACAGAACCATGGTCTCATCCTCTTGTTCTTTCGTTGAGGCATTACTATCTTTTCTTTCTTCATCTCCATCTTCTATTAATTTAGAATCCAACAGCTAATTCATCACTAACGTCATTGAGTTTATCCATTGAGGACAATTCTTTTTAGAGTGAGGTTGTTGGTGGAAAGTGCAAAAATTGTCCATTCCTACCTCTGTTAAATTCATAGATGTCGAATTGTGCGGAGGAGGTTGGGATTGATTGTTATCCTCTCGTTTCTTGTAATAGGGCTTATAGAACTTTTGAGCTTCCTTTTCCTTTTCCAAGTATATGATTCTGTTAGAAAGCTTCTGCATCATCTTTGCCATACTTTCAAAATCTGGTGATTTCTCTTCCTTAGGCTTAGTAAACAACAAGTCTTTCCTTCCCACATTTTTCTCTCCTGATCGTTCGGGATAATCTTTGATACTTTCCCTCTTAGCCTCTACTTTTTCTGCCTCCTCATAGGTCTCTGCTAAAGTGGGCTTGACCTTCATTTTGGTGAACATGGCCAACTCAGGTCCTAAAGCTGAGGTATAATATTCAATCAGGACTTTATCCGAAGGTCTGTCAGCTTCAGAAATTTTTTTGAGGTACGCTGCAAATCTTTGGGTGAAGCTGTGCACCTTCTCCTTTCTCTCTTTCTTTAAGGCGCATAGTCCTTTCATGAGGGATGCATGGGTCTTTTGGGTCGCATACTTACTTCTAAAAATACTCTCGAAGGTATCCCAATCAGGGATAGAGTTTGCAGGAAAACCAAAGTACCAAGATGCTGTAGCTCCTTTAAGGGTGTGCGGGAAAAGTCTACAAACTACATCCTCATACTCCCCAGCCCTCAACCCTTCTATTGCCAAATAGAAACTTTGCAAGTGGTCGTCTACTAGTATCTTCTCACTTGGGTCGAATTTGGGCAGCATCTTTTCAAAGGATTGAGGTAAATCATGCAATGGAGTTGGTAGGTTTAAAGGTGATCTGGCTTTCCAAGCATGTGGTGGATTCGGTGGGTTGGGTGGTTGATTTGCGTTTACGCCTGCCATGAGTATGGGTGGAGAGTGAGGAGGCGAGCAAATAGGAGTATGAATAGGATACCTATGAGGAGTATCGGGGCCTTCTTGATTCAAAGGTAGTACAACTTCCTGTAAGGCTGTTTCTACAAGTTCTTCCCAATCCCTAACCAGCGCTGAGTCTTCCAATATAGGACGATCTTTCCTTTTATATTCTCTTCTGGGAAATTCAGGGATAATCGGCAATCCTCCAATCTTCTTTACATATGCCTTAGTGTGTCTTCTCAGATTATTAACAACTTCGTTGTCGACAGAATACAAATGTTCTCTACCCCCTTCTTCCAGAATTGGATTATGAAACACACTGCTTTCTGAACTGTAACCGGTGGAATAATCTTGGGAAAACGGGTTTCCTCGGCTAGCCATGCACTGGTGCCCCTCCTTCTAGCGCCAGAAACTGTTGAGGCCTGGAAAATCGCAGGCGGCAATAGAAAGGGATTCTCCCCAGTCAACGTTCCCCATTAGCCCGTGACTGTTTGGTGTAGGGAATCCTTTCGGTTTGCGGTCCAGCTACCGTAGGTGAAGTAACAAAAATAAAGGTTTTACCGGTTGTGGCCCGATCCACCATGTATATTTTTTTATTTTGACTCAAAGTATGATATGCAAGTGCCTACCTAACATGCAAAGTAATAAAGAATGCAAGGAGTACTCACAATGTGATGCGCAGGTTCTTACCTCTCGTCTTAAACTCCCAAGCATCTAAATCACAAATATTGCAAGAAAGTAAATACTAACTAAGCTATCTCTAGAGAGCCAGATATTAATTCATGAGTAATGCACCACTATCCATGTGTTATGGAAAATCGTAGATAGTTGTTCTTATAACCAAAACATATGAACATGAATAAAATTATACATGATAAGATAGCTCATCAATAGTTAAAAATCCCATTACTCATAGTGGAAAACATCACAGAATAAACCAGAGAACATCCAGACAAGAACATAGGTTCAGGAAGTTAGAACGCTCTCACAGTTAATGAAACACAGTTGAAAATGAAATAGTTCCCAATCAACATCATTCATTTAATCACATTGACACATTCCACATAGCACTTTCTCCAATAGGCAAAATTTGCAATTTCTGGTTGTAAAACGAAATAGTTCCTCTTACAAACAATAGTTTACGAGTTTTTTCAAGGGAAAAAGCCCTTGTAAGTTCTAAATTTCCTATATTTAAACTAAATCAGTTAACCGCTTGGGCTGCCCCCAAACGTGTGACCTTTCGGTTCCCCCAAAGCATTTAATATCCCCATTTTATCTTTTCTGTACGCACTCATGATCCGCTAAGTAACTGACAGATATTTCCAGGTCTGGGCCTTTTTTGCTATTGGTTTTTCCTTCTCTTTCACTGGCTCTCCTTGGGATCCTACCGGTTTCGGGTCGACCTTTGCCAAAACTGCCCAGCTCCCTTCTGCCACTTATCTCCTAGCTATACCTTCTGAATCAGTCTCTTGAGTCCACCTGCAATTAAACGACATATGTAATTCATTGGGACTGCATTAATAACATCAAATTACACCAACCAAAATGGTTAATCATCAAGAGAAGCCATGTACTGCATCACTGTTATGAGAACCTTAACAAATGCCGGCACCACTATCTCGTCCACACACGGGTTTGAAAAACTCACCAACAACGGAAAGAGAAAACTCATCGGTGGCTTAAAAAACTAAACATCGTCCAGGTAGTCTCATTTACAGCCGCATAAGCGGGTCTTAACAGGCGACGGGCACCGCGAAACCATTAAGCCTATCGGAGTCGGAAGAGCTATGACCTAAATTGTGGGCGGAAAATCTTCCAGTCGGTAATCGAAAAGACATCAACGTCAGAAGACAAGTGCTTTTCACAGCCGCAAGGGCAGAATAAGAAAGGCTACATACACACGACTAAAAACCGACACGCATCGGTGGGCAGAGCACTTACATTTCAGGTACCTAGCTGCTTTGGGAGCCGCAATGACGAAAGACAAACATACAACAGCCTCCGATCAAAACATACTCTGACGCCAGATCAATAAAAATACTAAGTGTTCGGAACAACTTTAAAATTTAGCAACGGTCAAAAACCTATTTCACCTCCGAAACAGTGGCTTTACAAAGAAAAATTGATCCGATTCATCTTCGACTAGCAAAAACAAACTCTAAAACCCGCGACCCACAGTAATTTCAAACATAAGCAATTTCTGAGAACAGACAGAGAGTTAATCTTCAAAATAATCCGAAATTAAAGCATGACCAAAAAAAAAGGTCCTGGGTCCAAACAATTCAAAGCAACATTAAAATCATGAGGGGGTCCAAAATTTGAAAAATTTGGGGAAAACAGTTGCAGCTGCAACAAACCATCACCCTGCCGAACGTCTTATTCGAACACTTAAACTTTTCTTTGATTTTTTGCTGGTTTGGTTTTATCGCTATCGGAGGGCAGTCGAGGTTTGAATCGGAGCTTTAGTTCTCTATGCAGTTGTTGTTTCGGAGGTGAAACGAACTGATTTTATCACTACCCAGCTGAAAGTATTTTAAGTACTTAATGTTTTTTGGGTTTGTCGATGATCGTTGTCGGAAGCCAGTTGAACAACAAATCGGGGCATTAATTCTCTATGCCGCCAATGGACAATCTTGTTTTCACGATGTGCTTTATGTGGTCTTTTTGGTTTTATTGTTTAAATCATTTTTGACTTTATCGCTATCGAAACGATGTTTGACTTTGATCGGAGGGCTAGTCCTTTGTGTTGTTGACACGACGGCAGCGTTAAGCTTTAACTCGTTGATCCGTAGTCCTTAGTTCTTCCAACTGCCGATGATTTTCTATAGTCACAGAAGCTGTAGTCATTCTATCTCCCGCCATTGTGGCTGTGTAGTGAACTATCTCTTCGATGTTTAGTGTTTTCAAGTTCTGACGCTTTATTGATTAGTTGTTTCGATTTCCGATATGTGACTTCGATGGCATCTAGTGCTTTATATCTCCTACATTGTGGAAACTTTCAGCTTTGTCTCACTAATGCTGCAGATTATTTTGTGTCTTGAGCCGTTGATATGTAGTCCTTAAAGCCTCCGATCGCCGAATTTTTCATTTGATCACAGAAGCCATAGTCTGTATGTTTTCATCCGTTGCGGCTCCTTAGTGAACTAACCATCCAACATATAATTGTTTCGTTCACCGATGAGGAGTTTGTCAGCCCAATGCTTAGTATTTTTCCCACTGGTGAGGGTTTCTCCCACCGTTTTTTTGTGAGCTTTTACCTTATTTTATGGGCGACGGAGATTTTTGTTTAGGGTTTTCATGATGAGAACACAGTACAAGGCCTCACATTCGATGATTAGTTTTATTGATAGTGTGGTTTATGTTTTATTGAAAATTTAGATTATCTTGAATGTAGTCCAGGTTAATGATGAGTTTTTTGTTTTAACTGTAGACATACTTAGAGGATTTTTAAGACCCAGCTTGGGGATTGCTGCTGCAAAGAAGATATATCTAGGAGACAACAAGGAATGAAGAGAAAGAAAATGAAGTAGATATGAAGAAAGCGAAGAAAAAAGTGAGGGTCTGAGATCTCAATAGATCGATAGCAGCAGAGGCCCAGGCTTGGGAAAAGTTCATCAGTTACCAAGCTGGTCCTTTTTTATAAAGTACTCTTAAATCTTCATCTAAAAATGTAATGTATTGTATAAGTCATGAGCACTCACTAAAAGACAAAATGGTGGGATTGAACGGTTTGGGGAACCCAAAGGTCACCTGGGGGGCAACCCAAAGGTTTGTTGTCTTGTATAAATATAGGAGAGTTAGATGTAAGGAAAGGAATATTTCCCAAATAGATTTGAGAGAGTATGTTGTAAGAAGAACTATTTCCTTTTGCAATAAAGAATTACAAGTTTCCTGTTGGAGAAAGCTTGGTGGAATGTTTCAAATGTTGTGCTATGGATCTATTGAATGTGAACTATTTTGTTTTCAGCTTATGTCCATTAACTATAAGATCGTTCTAACTCTTTGAGCCTATGTTCATGTTATGAATGCACTCTAGTTTATTCTGTGAAATTTCCACTATGAGTAATGAAGGTTTTCATAAACAATAAGCTATATTGTTGTTCATTTATCTATTAATGTTCATGTGTTTTGAAATAAGTAACAGCTATCTATGATTTTTCTTAATGCATGCACAGAAATACATTACTCATTGATAAATGATAATTTTTCTCCCTAGGGATAGGTTAGATAGTTAGTTTTAGTTTCTTGCTGTGTGTGATTTAGATGCAAGAGAGTTAAGACGAGAGGTAAGAACCTGCTCATCACATTGTGACCGCTCCTCGGTATCTCTATCAATCTGCATTTTTAGATAGGCACTTGCACGTCATACTTAAACATAAAAAACTAAAAAATACACACGGTGGACCGAGCCATAACCGGTAGAACCCTTTATTTTGTTACTTGACCTACGGTAGCCGACCCGTAAACCAGACGGATTCCCCATACCAAAAAATAACGGGCTAGTTGGGAACGTTATTGGGGAGAATCCATAAATGTTGTTACCTACAATTTTCCAGGCCTCAACACACCTATAGAAGCAGAGTATATAGGAGTTGTAAATGTAGCAAATCAATGTTTATGGTTGCAGGGGATACTTGGAGAATGTGGCTTCGAATCAGAGTTTTCAACTATTATCTACTGTGATAATCAGAGCACCATTTGAAACTGCAATGATCCAGTTCAAAGACAGTGAACCAAGCACATTGAGATACATATGCACTACATCAAATAGCTTGTGCATGCTGGTACCATTGTTCTACTCTTCTGTGCATCTTCAGAACAAGTAGCAGACATCTTCACCAAAGTTTTTTGTGAGGAGACCTTCAACAATATCAAATTAATGTTGGGGATTTTTGATCATGTTGTGAAGCATAATTGATGACAATATTTCCAAAAAAAAAATTCATGTCCATGTTTACGGTAGGATTTTCCCATTGGGTTTTACCTCTTTCCTTGGTTGTATGGACAAGCAGTATGTAAAGGGTGACTAAGCCTTGTTTCTAGGCCCTATAGTTTTCTAATTTTTACTCATAAATTCAGGATTAAGGGGGGGGTTTAGAATAATCAACCCATATTTACCTTCATTTGACATTAATTAATCATTTTTGTCTTATTACCTAGATTCCTAGATTCCATTCTATGCTAGTTGCCTTCTACATGTCCTAGAAGTCAACACATG
>LPNX011098436.1:186291-209158 GCA_001517045.1 Pseudotsuga menziesii
CATCAGATCCCAGTTTCATAATCTTTGTTGCAATACCAACTTTCCTAGCGTTTTAGCCTGTCAAAATTATAGTACGCTTGGGACGCTTCTTTCCAAGCTCTTTGAGCATAGAAATATAAATTTAAAACAAACTAAGTAATTCTTTTCTTTAGGTCCGATAGACCAAAGTTTGATCTCAGGGGACGTTAACCATCATCATCATCATCATCAATTTACTAAGTACTTATTTTATATACTATAATACAATAGGTGTTATGAGCTTAACCGTTTTCAGCCTTTTAGATGTACCTTATGAACCTTTTGTGCTAGATGTTAAAAAGAAACAATTTGAGTTTTAACTATGCATTATTTACTATAATATATGTCTAGAATACTTTTTTATAAAATAGGTATTTAGCATTAGAATGATGAATGGTTTTTCTGGACTAAGTGTAAATAAATAGTTTGTATTTTCAGTAATTATTTCTTGTGTTATATTATTCACAGTTTTAATTAATGTGTGACAAAAGCTTACTATAATGGACTCTATGTAAACTCTTAATTTCGATAATAGTTTCAGATCATTTTATCCATGAAATCATTCCTATTTACCTCTAAACAAACCTTTTCCTGAAGATAGCTCAACTGCTTGTCTTAGGACCCCCGAGCTTGTCCACTGATCTACCAGGATGAAAGCAATGTGTGAAGAAATGGGATTATATACCCCTGCAACTCAATAATAGTAATTAACAGTAGTATATATGTCCTCATCAGTGTATAACTCAGCTATGTGGCTGCACTAGTTTTGAAAGCAGTCTTAATCACTCAATCCACTTCTGCCTTTCCCCTCATCGAATATCTTTTGCACCTTTCTCAACTACAGAAATTTCACAAGGTAATGATTGAACAGCCTCCTGCAGAATTCGATGGATAGATATATGCATGCCTAGGTATTTTTGGTCAGTTTTTCAATAAATGAGACACCTACTCTTTTCCACTTTCTTGGGTAACATGACCACAAAATAAGGGAAGTTTCCCCCTGCAATAGCTAAAAGTGGTTTAGGATGCTTCCATGTGTCAGTTTGCTCTCACCCTAGTCTATTCCTCCTAGTGGTTCAGTGGACACTCATCTAATAGCCTCCTTAGGCTATTTGTATCATATTTTATTTATTAAATAATAAAATATTCAACATAATCAATTACAGTCATCCTTGACCCCACATGGTCAATAGTCATAAACTTTACAATAAAAGCAAAATATAAATTTTTCTTAAACATTAAATGTTATTGAAATTGGGGTACATGACATACACCCCCCTTAAGTCCAACATTGTCCTTGATGTTTCTTTATCCATCATCCTCAGAGCTTCCCTAGAATAGAATTGAATATTTTTTTCCCATATGACTCTCCAATTCCCAAGTTGCTTCTTCTGCATTAAGGTGCTTCCATTGCACCTTCACCTGTCCAATGGTGCGATTCTGAAGCAATATCTCCCTCTTTTCAAGGATATAGTTTGGTTCCACCAGAAAATATCCTTCTGGTTCCATCTGCACGTCATTCCAATTTATCACATGAGTAGCATCATGTACATACTTTTTTAAACAAAAATATGAAAAACATTATGAACTTTAAGATTCGGTGCTAAGGCCAATTGGTATGCCACCGGTCCAACTCTGGACAATATTTTGAAAGGGCCATGGTACCTTTGTGCTAGCTTAGCACAGCTACCTAATTTTAAGGAACTATTTTTAGGTTTTACCTTAATGAAAACATGTTCACCCACCTGGAACTCTTTCTGAGTTCGTTTAAGATCCGCTTGACTCTTCTGTCTATCTTGTGCAACCTTTAAGTTACCTTGTACCTCCTTCACAATTAATTCCATTTCCTTTAATAACTCAGGTCCTAGTATTAACCTGTCAACGGGGTTACTCCATGAGATGGGAGTATTGCATTTTCTACCATACATAATTTCAAATGGGCTAAATTTTGATGAAGAATGGTAGTGGTTGTTGTATGCAAACTCAACCAAGTGTAAGTAGTTCTCCCATTTACTTGGTTTTTCTCTTATGTACATCCTCAACATATGTTCCAAAATATTATTTACCCTTTCTGTATGCCCATCCATTTGCGGATGAAAAGATGTACTGAAATTTAAAATAGTTTCCCTTGAATTTAGGGTCTCTGTCCGAAATTATAACTTTTGGAATTCCATGCAAATGAAAAATTTGTTTCATAAATATTTTAGTAATATTAGCATCCTTATGAGTGGCATTTAGTGGTATAAAATGGGCTTCCTTACTGAGTTTGTCAACAACTACCATTATCGAATCATTCTGATTTTGATTTTTAGGCAAACCTGTTATGAAATCAATGATGATTATTTCCCATTTTTAGCTAGGCATTGGTAACGGGTGTAATGAACCGGATGGATGTTGATGTTTAGTCTTAAC
The DNA here is from genome assembly GCA_001517045.1 of Pseudotsuga menziesii. Classification (NCBI taxonomy): domain Eukaryota; kingdom Viridiplantae; phylum Streptophyta; class Pinopsida; order Pinales; family Pinaceae; genus Pseudotsuga; species Pseudotsuga menziesii. Next base: position 188,722 of record LPNX011098436.1, read on the forward strand.
CTGTTGACATTCAAAACATCTAGAAATATATTCTACCAACTCATTCTTCATATTCTTCCAAAAGTAATCTTTCTGTAACATAGTTATTGTCTTCTGATAGCCAGGTGTCCTGAATAAGGACTTTTATGTATTTCATTCAAAATTAGCAATTTAACTTTAGGTACGTTAGGTACATACAATATATTTTTATAAAGTACTAACCCCTTTTCATTTAGATTGTAGCCTGTACTCAAACTTTCAGTTACATTTTCTGCCACTTTAGCTTGCAATTTTTGGTAATTTTCATCCAATTTTACTCCTTCTCCAAGCTGATCTTCTAAATCTATTTTGCAAGTACTAATTACTGCCATAAAATTTAATCTTACATTTCTGCTCAAAGCATCATCTACTTTATTTTCCTTCCCCTTGATATGTTGGATCTCAAAATCATACTCGTTAAGGAAAGCTTGCCTTGCGTTTAAATTTGGTTGATCCAACAGATACTTTAAACCCTTATTATCTGTCATTAAATTAAAATTTATCCTGATCAAGTGATGATGCCACATATTTAATGCATGTATCACGACAGCCAATTCTAGATTGTAAGCAGCATAATTTTTCTCATGAATTTTGAGTTTCCTGGACTCGTACGCTATTACGTGTCCTTCTTGAGTTAACACCCCACCAAGGCCATTGTTACATGCAACAGTGCATATAACAAAATCCTTGTTAGGATCCACAATTCTTAAAATAGGTGCAATAGTTAATAATTATTTTAAATTCTTAAAACTCTCTTCACATTTTTTATCCCATACAAATTTCTTCCCTTTCTTTTGTAGAGAAGTTATGGGATTCGTGATCCTTGAGAAACCCTCAATGAACCTTCGATAATAACCGGTGATCCCCATGAATGATCGTACATCAATCGCACCTTTGAGATCGGCCATTCATTGATTACTTGTATCTTTACGTGACCCAAGTATTGTATTTTATCTTTGAAGCAGCCGCATTTACTGAACTTGGCATACAGTTGATGTTCCCTTAGCACTTGTAAAATGATTTTTAAATGTTCTTTGTGCTAATCTTTAGTCTTAGAATAGATTAAAATATCATCAATAAAAACTACTACGAACTTATCTAGATATTTATGTAATACGTTGTTCATTAAACACATGAAGATTGTCGGGGCATTAGTTAGTCTGAATGGCATGACAACAAACTCATAGTGACCATATCGGGCCCTAAAAGCCGTCTTGAAAATATCTTCATCCTTAATCTAGACTTGATATAACCGTATCTTAAGTCAATTTTTGAAAATAATGTTGCTCCACGTAACTGATCGAATAGATCATCCATGTGGGGAAACGGGTATCTATTTTTAATTGTCATCTTAATAAGCTGACGGTAGTCAATGCATAAGCGCAGAGTACCGTCCTTCTTTTTAACGAAAAATGATCAGTGCTCCCCAAGGAGACACACTTGGTATTATATACTTTTTATCTATCAGTTATTTTAATAGTGATTTTAGTTCATTAAGCTCCAGGATGTTCATCCGGTAAGGAACTTTTGAGTTAGGCACTGCACCATGTACCAGCTCAATAGTGAAATCCAGCTCTCTTTTTTGTAGGCCATCCTAGAATTTCCTCCAGAAATACATCTGAATAACCACTCAGGATTGATATATCTTCTAATTTTAGTTTGTCTTCTTTATTAATGTGTTCTTCATTAGTTATAACTACAGCAAAAGCTTTACATCCCTTCTGAATAGCCCTTTTTAGTTGTAAGGAAGAAATCTGTCTGATTGTTGTTTTCCTAGGGATTCCTTTTACAGTCATCGTTTCTCCTTCGTTGTTTAAACAAGTAAAATTTTTATCAAAACAATTTAACACTACTCGATGTTGTTCCAACCAGTCCATTCCAATTAATACATCATAAGAGCCTAACGGGAGTACATTCAACTTTATAGAAGTTTCATACTGATTCATAAATAATGTACAATCTTTCACAAAATCAATTACTTTTCTTTTTGCTCCTGTAGCTAATTGAACCAGCCATGACTTTGCAAATTTCTCTACTGGTAGTTTACTTTTCTCTACTAAACTGGGAGAGACATAACTCAGGCTAGCCCCTGGTTCAATTAAAATAGAAATGGGTTTATGGTTCAGCATACCTTCTACTTCCACCATGGAAGTCTGATATTTAGCCTGTCTATTTTCCAGTGTTGTATTGATTCTGAGCATCCTTCTCGCTAAATCACCAACTGTTGTTTCTTCCTGCATAGTATGAATGTTGTTGATGGTCTTTTTTCTATAAGGACAAGCTGACGCATAATGAAGTCCCTGGCATTCCCAACATTTTATCGGTTCCTTACGTTCATTATTTTTAACATAATTACTATGATTATTTGTAAATTCTTTATTTCTTGGGACAGTAGGATTTTGTTGTGGGTTACCTTTTGAATTACTCCTTGAAATTTTCTGTTAGGAATATGTTGCAGCTGCAACATTTTCCCAAAATTCAAAAAATTTCGGGACCCTCCTTTCGCTTATTTTGGTTTGACTTTTGATTTGGTTTGATGATGCTGCAGAAAGACTATTCCTAATGCCAGAAATGTTTCACTACTTGTTTAAGTTTACTTTGCCATCGAACGCATTTTTGAGTGTTTGAGTTGGAAGTTTAGTCACTTGCGCCCCCCGCCGCTGTGGAGAGGTAATAAGCAACCAGGTCCGATTGTTTTCTCCGATGCCTTTATTCACTTTTGTCTCAATCAGCTGTCGTTTGGATTCCCATTGAAACATTTTGTTTCTACGTTTTCCATAGTTGTGGATGGCATACTACGAAGTCTCCCAATAGTTGCATTAACTTTTTCATCCCCGCTTTTTTTATTATTATTGATCTTTGAGTTTTCGGCGTCTGCCGTTACGGCATTGAAAAGCGTTGTCTTTCCGGTGGTTGGAGTTTACTTTTCCGCTGAACCGATGTTTCTTAGTTATAATTAAGTTGGTTTTTTCCCTGATTTTGATGGTTTGTAGAACTCGATGTCTTTTATGTTTCCGCCATTGTGGCTCCTCATCCTTCTGTTGTTCCAACGTTTAATATTGCGAGCTCCGATGCTTTTATTGTTTTGTTTCTCTCGGATATCTCGGCGGTTCACCCAACTGTTTCATCGCCCGACGTTACGGGAGGCAATGTCGATATGCTCTTCGATACCTTGTTTTTTACCACCCGATGACTTTTTCCCGCCGGGTAGAGTTGACCAAGGATATATATATGGGGTCGGGTAAATTATTATTTTATTGTTATTTTGGACTGTCGTTGCGCTGTCATTCTCACTCGAGCTAACCAGGACCCTCATTGTTGGTACCCTCGTTCCTAGGTGGCTCTGCCGTGGAAACTCAACGGTTTTCCTCCCACCAGTCATGTAGCAGTGCCAGGAAGGCTCTTGTACTCATTATCCCATTCCGTTCGACTGGATGTTTTAATTGTTTGTTTCTACGGTTAGGGTTTTCATGCCGTTTTCTGTCGTAACATGTATATATGTGGAGGCGAGTCTTGGTACTGTTAGTAGGGGAGTTGTGTTTCCAATGGAGTGTTTCTTTTCCGTGGCTATTATGGCCTTTTACCCTGTACTCGATGGTTGGGGAAATCGATGCAGACGACCGTTACGCTGTCTACACCAATCTACCCCATTTTATGTTTGGTCATTCGGGGAAGGTCTTCATGGCCTCCCTGGGGAATCTCGGACTGGTTTCCCCTACTCCAGTTACCCACATCTTGCAAACCAAGACCTTGTTTTTACCTCGTCGTTTCAAGCGACCCGGTTCATGATCGAATTCGAACCCGAACCGGTCTGGGGTAGTATAGCATCACCCAGCCTAAGACGGACCGTAGAAGGCACATAGATAGTGCTATCTCCTGAAACGTCCCCTTTGAGTGGCTAGAGTAAGTGCCTCCATTGTTCTGCATAGCATAGTGGTCATGGCGCCCATAGAGAGCCCGAGGTTGTTTCATTCTAACGTAGACCTTGTTTCCCACTCGAGCTTTGTTGACTGAGCTGATTTCAGTGTTAGACAGGAGTATTGGTGTGAACATATTTGCTTAGTTTGATTAACTGTCGTCATGTTTAATGCAGATGAGGTAAAACGTTTACATTGTTATCTCAATCTCTACAATTTGTCCGGAAATAACCTAACAATTACAATTTTGTATGTGACAGGAAGATTCCTCCGGAATCAAAATGTCTAAGCGTCAAAAGAAGAAGGCCCCTGTGGTCGAAGAGGAACCCGACGTTGAAGTCATCACTAATACCAAATACATTTATGAAGATACCAAATGCATAATTGGTGTAGAGCCTGAGTATCAGTGGGGATACATCTACAGGTTGATCACGCGCTGAGAGGTGCCTGATATAGGTTTTGAGGAAGAAAACATATACGCCAACATAGAAAGGTATTCATTGATGAAGATTTCTACAAGACCTGAGCTCTTTCCATGCTTTGAAGTGATTGGGTGGATTCTACCCAGGACAGATGTAACCACCATGATTCTTGAGAATGTCGGTAAACAAGGCGATGCTGCCTATAGCCCTGGCCTACCACTTGCCAGAGGCACAAATATATTTAACTGAAGATTGGCTGAGAAACATCAGGATGGACCTCGTCGAGACCCTCAAGAGGATGCTCATGCCTGGGAGAAACTTTAGAACCAGGCCGACGGGAGAATATGACACCGCAAGCTTAAGAACCCCTTACAGGTTCATTGCCTTAATGCTCAATAGAATTTTTGGGAGAGCCCATGGCAAAAGTTTCAAATTGGAGTGGATGCCGATAATTTTTTATGTCGCAACACAGGGCACCGTTTTCAACTGGGCCAACATTGTGTCCAATATCCTTTCGGCCTGCATGGCCTCAGCTTTGGGAGGAGTGTCCCAAAAAAGTTTAGAATTTTACATGAGCTCCATACTCATTGATTGCATACTATTCAATCAACCTTTCCCCGGCCTAAGGTGCATCTGGGACCGGGAAAGGATACATGTTTACTCCGCATACAAGCCACTGTGGGCTCACAAGTACCACAGTCACTACAAGGAGGTGTGTGAGCATTTCATCATGCCATTATATACCCTTATTTTCTTAAAAGAATGTGACTGCATGTCGGAGGAGGCACTGCAGGTGATTGAAGAATATGTTGATTATTACCTGACTGAGGAGGGGCTCTATTTCAGAATGTTTGGAGGCTCTAGAGCACCCTCCCTACTTCCTAAGTATGCCACAGACTATATAATTCACAAAGAGGCAGTTAGGCAAGTCTTCCTAGATGGCATAGGAAGTTTCTTATTTGAACATAAGAAGGCTGCATATCCTCCATTGCCTTTCAGGTTGGGGAGTTGTAAGTTTACTAGGGTAAAGAAGGCCAATGAATTCATGGAGGAGTTAGAGAAGTTTCATTTTGGGGAAATGCCCTTCCACGGGAATGACTCCCACAACAAGGTTGCAGAGCACTGCAAATAGGCTAATGTCCATTTTGAATACACTCACCACTGGGACAGAGAAGAGTCCATTTTCCGCAGTGCATTGAACATAACGGCCTTGAGGAAAAGGTTTAAAAAGAAAATCACCACCAAAGGTGGAAAAGGGCAGGACGAGCAAGCAAAGGCCGAGGAGGAAACCAGGAAAATAAATGAAGAAGAGGAAAGAAAAAGGAAGCTAGATGAGGAGCTGAAGAAACAGGAGGCAGAGAGGATGAAGCAGACCCAAACAATGACAGAACAGTCAGCCTCTGACATAGCATAAATTTAGGCCCAAGATGTGGAGAACCCCAACGTTCAAAACCCTGAAGTACCTGCTATCAGCACACCTGGACAGTCTATGGCCCCCACCCTTGGACTAGTCCCCTTTGAACAGAATAAAGGGGAAGAGGTCCCTGATTTTAATACTATCTTTTATGATAAAGAAAAGAAAAGGATAGTAAAAAGAACTGAGAAGAAGGTTGAAACAGGGGGCCTATCTAGTAAGATGATAACTGATACGATCATTGTATACGGAACAGACAGAGACCCTAGATTCACTATCAGAGCAGGGGCTGCATTGATCCATGCTTCAGAGGAAAATGTAGATAAAATAATGACAGATCTATAGTAGTCTAAGAAGTCTTCTTCTCAACTAAAAGACACACTAAGAAAGGAAAGAGAAGAAAACAATAAGTTAAAGAGAAAATTTGAAGATGTGCAAAAGGAGATAAAGTCTTCAAAGGCTGAACTTCATGTTCTCCAAGCAGAGAGAAAATATATGGAGACTGCCCATGAGTGTCTGGAGAAAGTACAACAATAATATCAAGAGTTGAGGGCAGAGAAGGAACAGCTGCTAGGAAAGATAGAGGATCTAGAGCTGCAAAAGACCACCTTGGAGGTGAATGAGAGGCAATCTCAAGAACAAGAGGCAAAACTTCAAGAGCAGATTACCTCGCTAACATCAGCTTTAGAGGAAGCCAAAGAATAGTAGGTCAGTCTCCAACCTTTCAAAGAACATGTTCTAGCACAAAAAGCCAAGATGCTTCAGTTGCAGACGGCCATAGAAGAGGAAAGATGCCAGGTTTTGCAAGTAGATGGTCAGTTGGAGGAGATTTTGGAGACCTCCTCATATTTTTTTGACAACTCTCAGGACATCCTGGAAGTCCTGACAGCAAGGATGGAAAGACTAGAGAACAATGAAGAAGCTCCTGCAGAGCTACCCTCGAAAGATCGACAGGCCCTTAAGCAGGACTACGACTTATTGGAGTTTTCCATTAACACAGCCGAGGAATTCAAGAAGGCTGTTAAAAAGACAAAAGGGGCATGTACAGAATTCTTTATAAGACTTCTGATTACTTATAACCGATGCCAAGTAGACGCTGAACAAAGAATAGATGCATTTCTGGATCACAACCTGTTTGTGGAAATTTTGCAGAAAAGGTACCAAGAAGAGGAAAGAAGAATACAACACATTAAATCTCTCGATGACCAGACCTTAAGGAATGAGGTAGATCATTCCACAGTCAGTGTGCAGCTATTAGAAGATCAGCTTCGCTTGAGTGCAGCCAGAATTAAATCCATCAGGAACCAGGCTGCAAAATTCGAGATAAATATTCTTTTTTTGGAACCTTCTGAGTTTGAAGGCATCGCCTGAGAGGCTTCAGCTTGGAAGAAATTTCTAAATAATCAAGCGGGGCCCTCCTCATGAATATTTGTTCATTTTTGTAATATGTTGCAATTTTGTAAACACTTTGTGAAAGTAAAATTTTGGGAGGCGAAGAGTTGGGGAAGCCCCGGAGTTATTTGTAGGCAGCCCAATAGTCTTATTCTTTTTGTATAAATATAGAGGACTTAGAGGAAAAGAGGACTTTTTCCCAGTTATATTAGTGAAGAGATATTGTGAGAAGAACTATTTCCTTTTGCAATAAAGATTTACTGTTTTTCCTGTCGGAGAAAGTTTGGTGGGATGCTCGAATGTTATGCTATGGATTGGTTGAAGATGAACTATTTCATTTTTCAGCTTTGTCTCCACTAGCCGTGAGATGGTTCTAACTCTTAGGACCTATGTTCTTGTTTGAATGATTTTTGGTTTATTCTGTGAAATTACCACCATGAGTAATGAATGCTGTTAATAAGCAATTGGCTATCTAATTGTTTAAATATCTTTAATTGTTCATGTGTTTGGGAAGAAATATCAGCTATATGTAATTTCTCTTTATAATGCATGTACAATATACATTACTCATTAATAAGTTACAATTTGGCTCCCTGGGGATAGGTAGATAGTTAGATTTACTTTATTACTGTGTATGTGATTTAGATGCTTGTGAGTTCTAAGATGAGAGGTAAGAACCTGTGCATCACTTTGTGAATACTCCTGGCATTCTTTATCAAGTCTGCATGTTAAATAGGCACTTGCATATCATATTTTAAGTCAAAAATACAAAAATATACACGATGGATCGGGCCGCAACCGGTAAAACCTTTAGTTTTGTTACTTGACCTACGGTAGCCGGACCGCAAACCGGACGGATTCCCTACACCAAACAGTCACGGGCTAGTTGGGAACGTCGACTGGGGAGAATCCCTTGCTGTTGTTGCCTGTGAATTTCCAAGCCTCGACAGAATATTACATGAGTTATTATGCCCAAAATTTCGATTAGGTGTGAAATTTGTCTTCCTTGATTCAAAATTATTATTAGGCCTTTTTGTTTTCCAGTTTGGCATGTTCTCCCTTTTTCTGTTCCGCTCATAGCAGAAATCTGCTTTTCGCATGGCCTCTTCAAGGGTCTTGGGATTATCATATTCAATTATGTCCTTAATATGAAAAGGTAAACAGGTCAAAAATCGTTGTACCTTGGATTTTTCATAAACAATATAAGGCACATAATGCAATAAGCTTAAAAATTTACTATTTAACTCTTTCATAGTCATGGTTTCCAACCTTAAGTCATAAAATTCTTTAGCTCGTTCCTCGTAATATTTCTACAATAGAAATTTATTTTTAAAGTACTTTTTAAAAGTGCTCCAGTTTATATTCTTTTCTTTTATGCCCCTAACTCGTTTTATGTCCTGCCGCCAAATGTCAGCTTTTTCAGTTAAGTTATAAATTTCCATCCTCGCTTTTAACTGATTTGAATAATTATATATATGAAAGTACTTTTTCATTCCAGACAGCCATGTTTCGGCTTCCTCTCCTTTTTCTGTTTCGCCATTAAAATTTGGTGGTTTAATCTTTTTGAACTCCCCAGAAATCTCTTCATAGGGATTTTACTTCATCTTTCTAGAGTGATCATTACTCTCTCTATTGTCACTAGAATTCTGGTGTTTCCTTCTGTGTGTATTACCGTTGATCTCAAAAGAAGAATTGCTTTCAATTTTAGAGTGTCTTGACCTTTTACTCTTATGTTGATAGGACATAGTGTCAGATTCTATCGGTTTATCCTTTTCTTCGTTATAAAACGTTTCCAATAGTATTTGATTCAGTTCCTCCTGAGCTCTTAGGATTCTCTCATTTTCTTTTTTAACAGTCTCCATTTTAGTTTTTGGATCCTTAACTATTTGCGGTAATTCAAATGAGTTGTTAGCTATATCTTCTTTAGCGGGTTCTTTTCCATAATTAATTTGTTCATTTAATGGGGACCGCTCTTCAGCATACACTTCGAGTCCTTCCATACTTGCAAATCTAATTCAGAAATATTTTGTACAACAACATTTAAAATGTTATCAGTATCCATAGTTTCTATTTACTTTTTGTTTACGTGTGCTGGGCCACTTCAGGGCTAGTGTTTGAACATGTGCTCTGATACCATATGTAACATCCCCAAAAATTCACAAAAATTTAAAAATTTTCTATGTGACATTTAATGCTAAATCATAGCCAGAATGATAGTTTAATAACTAAATTTAGTTTAATTAACAAGTAGATTACAAGAGAGGTTATCAGGAGAAACTTAGGAGTTAATTATTTTTGTTTAACTGTAACTAAAAGGCTACAGAATCTTACTTACTAACTTGTAAATCACATGTCACTAACCCTATTCAAACTTATTGATTTTCAATCTTGAATAACGGTTTATCAAAAGTTAAAGAGTTTCAATTTATTGAGTTCAAATCATTGGTTTGTTTGCAAGAATGTGTATGGTTTTGATGGTTGTTTCTTTTCTTATTGAAGGGGGCTTAAGTTTATCCCAAGGTTTACTTAGCTTTTCATAAAGCTAACATAGATCTGATGCTTGTATAGGAATTACGAGTAAAACAATTATTTCCAGGTTATGATGTAAAAATTTAAAGCTCGGAAGACTAAACGAGTAAGTTAGGAAGGATTTTTAACTCTTTTTAATGTCTAGAATATTTGTTCTAAAAGATAAATTGTGTCATATATTCATCCAACATGTTTTTAGTTGAAGGCGGTATCATGAGCCTAAATACATTAACCATGTTTATAATTATTCACTTTGCCATGTTAACCTAGAACTCAACTTAGCATCAAAATTAACATCATTAATTTTGCACTAGAAACTAACTACAAAAATAAACAAACCAACCTAGGAATATATAAATGATGTATAAAAAATACACTAACCTAGGCATGTATAAATTATGTATAAAAAATACACTATCCTAGGAAAATAACCAATGCCTAGAATTAATACTATGACCTAGTTAAAAACTTCACAATGCATATATAAAACTATAACCTAGCTCGAAGCTCCAAAATATGATGTGTTTAATTCTTTAACAAGGTAATAGTATTATGATTACCATTTAATGAAGGGTTAACGCCCTGGTTCAAAGCTATATCAACATACAAAGAATTTCATGGTTAGTGGATTTCACGTGGTGGTTGCTCATTAGATTAAGAGTTTTGGCATTAAACCCTATGCCTTTTCATTCAATTTCCCCTAAACGTGTTTTGGCTTCGACAATTTTTTGTTTTTGGGAAGGAGGAGTAGGCCGACAGGCATTTAACCTTCTAGGTTCTCTGCATAAAATTAATATTTTTGTTTTGGTCATGGCTTCCTCAGATCTCTGCAAATCTTTGTTTGTTTGTGGCGTTAGCAGGCTCACTGCTTGGGTTCCTTACCATCATCGATTTTCTTGGAACTCGGCCATGGATTTAGCAAGCTTGAACTCTGGTTCTTTGCCACCATTGATTCTTCAAGCTCTTCATTTAAGATGGTAAGTCATAATGAATACTCCCATAATTCTTATTTATTTTACTATTTATTAGTTATACTAAACTAAATAGGTAGGTAAAAGTTCAACTATTTGTTTGATTGGTAAGTAAAAGTTCTTGGTAAAACCTAGTCGTGTGTTGAAGGCGACTCCACCAAAGTTGAAGGGTGAGCGAGAAAGGCCTGGTAAGCCTCGGTCCCAACCTTGGGTACCCTCCATTGATTGTAATGTGGAGATGTCATTGGCAGTTGTATTCTGTTTATTACGGTGTTCGCTTCTTGGAACAACTTTTTGTTTGGGAGTTGGAAAAGAAAATGATGGAGGTCATAAGGTCGTTCTTGTTGATAGCCCTTAGGGTTTCGTAAATGGACTACGGCTCTTGTAATAGTGATTTAGGTTTAAAGAATAATATTGTTAAATGTTTTTGAATGTTTGCTCATACTGTGAATACTTTGTTTGAAAGCCTCCTCGGCCTTTTTGCTTAACCAATGTAACTCTTTCGTGGCTATGAAATTGTTAATGCATTTTGGTTTTTTAGAAGAAAACAATATAGCGACCATTGGGTTAATTTATTGATAATGTAAAGACTTTGTTAACGGTTCCTTTAAAAGGGCAGAGCTTACGACCATTATATTATCTGTTAGCATTGTTCTTCTTTTGTGAAATCAGTTGCACTATGTGTTTTCTGTTATAAAAAATACTTTGTTGTGATTTATTCCATGGCTATGAACTAGGTAAATCCATTTGGCAATGTTGTTGTGGTTCTTATTTGTGCAGAATGTTCATAAAAGATTAACTTAGGGTTTATTATTTTTAATAAACAGTTTTGATATTTAGGTTAAATGGTTAACTTATGGTGTTTGATGTTTGTATAGACAATAGTTATATTTTGATAGTTTTCTTTTTAAAATTGGAAAAACTAGAAATCTAACCTTTTTCATAATTAGGTTTTCTTAATGGTTATGAAGGTTTATTTTTAAGAGTAGGGTTAGAAGAAACAGTTTACAATTATTAATAATAATATTAGGGTTATAGTGATTGTTTATGATTTGATTTACTAAGTACTTATTTTATATAGTATAATACAATAGGTGTTATTAGATTAACCATTTTCAGCCTTTCATATGTACCTTATGAACCTTTTGTGCTAGATGTTAAAAAGAAACAATTTGAGTTTTAAGTGTGCATTATTTACTATAATAGATATCTAGAATAGTTGTTTATAAAATAGGTATTTAGCATTATAATGATCGAAGGTTTTTATGGACTAAGTGCAAATAAATAGTTTGTATTTTTAGTAATTATTTATTGTGTTATACTATTCACAGTTTTAATGACTGTGTGACAAAAGCTTACTATAATGAACTCTATGTAAACTCTTAAATTCGATAACAGTTTCAGATCATTTTGTCCATGAAATCATTCCCATTTACCTCTAAACACACCTTTTCCTGAAGATAGCTCAATTGCTTGTCTTAGGACCCCAAAGCTTGTCCACTTATCCGCCAGGATGAAAGCACTGTGTGAAGAAATGGGATTAGATACCCCTGCAACTCAACAGTATTACTTAATAGAATTACATTTGTCCTCAGTAGTATAGCACTCATCTATGTGGTTGCACTAGTTCTGAAAGCAATCTTAATCACTCAATCCACTTCTACCTCTCCCTCGTCGAATCTCTTGTGCACCTTTCTCAACTTTAGAAATTTCACAAGGTAATGATTGAACATCCTCCTCTTGAATTTGATGGATAGATATATGCATTCCTGGGTCTTTTTGGTCAGTTTTTCAATAAATGAGCCACCTTCTTTGTTCCACTTTCTTGGGGAACATGACCACAAAATAAGGGAATTTTCCCCCTGCAATAGCTAGAAGTGGTTGAGGATGCTACCATGTGTCAATTTGCTCTCACCCTAGTCTATTCCCCCTAGTGGGTTAGTGGACACTCATTCAATAGCCTCCTTATGCTATTTATCTCATCTTTTTTTTATTAACTAATAAAATATTCAACATAATTAATTACAGTCATCCTTGACCCCACATGGTCAATAGTCATAAACTTTACAATAAAAGTAAAATATAATGTTTTCTTAAACTAAAATTTTTATTGAAATTGGGGTATGTCACACAAGTGCGCCAAGCTCATCTCTCATTTTTGTGATCCTAGTAAGGGAAGATGCAACATTTTCATATTTGTCCATTCTGATTCTTTTCAACTTCTCTCTCACTACCATCTTTCAATTTTCATTTGAACTCTAGTACAAATTGGTTAAGGCATCCCACATGTCATAGGAATGTCCTTACCAATCATGTGTGGGATTACATGGTCTTTAACCACATTAAGGATCATTCTCTTATATTTGATGTCCTTCTTGTCGAAGTTTGTCTTGGCTACTGCATCTATAGTTGCGGACACCACCACGGGATTGGATTGAGTATTTTACACAATGTACCATAGATCATTCTCCTGCAAATTCAAGTAATCCTATCTTTCTAAGGACTAAAATTTACTACCCCGTCAAACCTGTCCCCTATCCTCGACCCAATAGCCATCTCACTGAAAATGCAAATCCAAATATGCTTGGTGAACAAAATAGATAGACCCTCTCAATTCTAAAATCTCTGCTATTTTCCTTCTTGACCAATATTTGGTACCATGTAAAAGTTTCACTTCCCAACCTGGTTTCAAGTATAACTCGGAACATAAAGTTTAATGCCCAAACCCATTTAATACATGACTATTGCAAATGGAATTTTAGTCATAAACCAAATATATAGCTTGAAACACTATGAGAAATTTACAAATTTAATGAGCAAAAAATTAAACTAGTCAGACATATAAAAATTCCATACTAAAGAATTATTACGCAAATACGTCTGGAAAAACCCCACTGGGGAAAACTAGTGAGAGAGAGTGATTATTTTATTTTCTTCAATAAATGTACAGTAGGATATTGATAATTTCAAGAACAGCTTATCTCAACTAGTAAACGAACAAGTTTCCTTGAAAACAATGTTGAATGTGCCTCAAATTTTATGCAAAATGACTTGAAACTCATGCCTTTCTCGGCTTTGTATGGACTGCAAACTATCTTGAAACACGTTTTTTCTCAGATCTATACAGACTATGAAATTTTAGTCTATACCTTCCTTGAATTTTGTGCCCAGAATTACTATTTATTCTCGATTTTTTTGCCCACTATAACAGCAAGAAAGTACCTCGATTTTTCTTCCCTTGTCGTCTCAAAAATAATGCCCATCCAACACACTAATATGTTGTATGGACTATCTATATAGACTACAACTAATGCTTCAATCATACTCCTAAAAAATGATGACAATCACCTCATATTTGTGCCTAATTTTCCTTTTTGGTACTTGTGCCAACTCCATCGAATTTTGTGCAGTAGTACCCTCCTCGAACTACATGCCCTACCTTGATTTTCATGTTGAATGTACTTGTTGTAGATGGCCTAGGAAATCATGTCAGTTTTCTCTCTCTCCAAACTCCACTCCTCTTCTCAAGTCAATTTCTATGCAATTTTCTTGGATGAATGAATGTGCCTCTTCAATGTTCCCTTTCCTTTTCATCTGTCTCATGAGGTTAGTTGAATGATCTCATGATTGAACGACCCTAATTGAATCTTCAGATAGAAAATATATGGATGACATAAATTATTTTTCTCTCCATAATTAATTAATTTCTCTCAACGCCTCATAAAATATTTAAAAAGTAACTTTGAGTCTCTAAAGTGAAATTAACTCCACATTTCAAGAAATGAATGTAAGGGTCATGTCACTTTTCCCCTTTTAGTGACTTAGGTACAAAATCACTAGGTAAACACTTTCCTAGGTACAAAATTAACACTCCCTCTTACCAAGGAAGGTATTCTGCACCACTCCCAACTTGTCTTTGAAGAAGACAAACTTGCCACTCCCCAAAGATTTCGTCAGAAGATCTGCAACCTGCTCATCAATGGAAATGTACTGCAACTTTGGATATCCTCTCTGGACATAGTCTCGAAGGGAGTGGTGTCTAATCTCAATGTGATTCTACTTGTCGTGAAAAACTAGACTCTTAGAAATTTTAATGCAACTCTGATTGTCATAGTAAATCACTATAGGATTCAGCTTCAGAAAAAATAACCCCACCAATAAAATTCGAAGCCACAATGCCTCACAACTAGCCTAACTGGATACCATGTACTGTGCCTCATCAAAATTAAATGTGAGTGACTTTTGATTTTGACTAAACCGTGACACTGCTACCAAGCCTAAACTGAAACAACAACTGAAAGTGCTCTTCCGGTATGTCACACATCCTGCCCAATCTGAGTCTGTGTAGTTAACTAACCTGACACCATCTTTCCTCTTATAATCCAAAATATAATCCATTGTACTTTCAATATACATGAGCATGTGTTTTGTAGCTAACCAGTGCACTCTTCTCGTCTTAACCATGTACTGATAGAGAGTGGTCATTGCAAAACATAGATCAGGCCTAGTGCTGACCAAATACATCAAAGATCCAATGAGATGACGATATCAAGTTGAATCCACCAACTCACTCTTAGAAGCATTCAGCTTCTTCTAGCAGGTGATCAGATGAGTAGCCATAGCCTGCAATCCTCCATCTAAAATATCCTTAGAATATTATTTGCATACTTTGCCTATCCTAGGAAAATATGTCTAGGCTCCTGCGAAACCTCCAATCCAAGAAAATAATGCACCATTCCAATGTCCTTCATCTCATACTCTGAAGCAAGATATCGCTTGCACTATGCAATGAGTATCTTTGTACCTGTAATGAATAATTCATCAAGATAGAGCAGAAAAATGAGCGTATCATCACCAACCAAAATGTAGTAAAGGTTGGGATATGCCTCACTCTTCTAAAATCCCACCTATAGAAAGTAAAAATCTATCTTGGAGTACCAAGCTAGGAACCTGCTTCAGTTCATACAAGTATTTCTCCATCCAACAAACATGAGACTCTCACCCATGAATCTAAAATCCCTACGACTTCCCAACATACACCTCCTCCTGTATAAGCCCATTGAGAAATGTGGTCTTCACATTTATTTGGTGGATCTTCCAACCCATCTCCACAGTAATGGAGATCACTACTATGATTGAAGAGTAACGAGAAATCATTGCAAAGGTCTCATCATGATATACTTCCTCTACCTATGAGAACCCTCACGCCATAAACTGAGATTTGTACTTTTCCACGTTGCCATCTGCAACATGTTTGATCTTGTAAATCCACTAAGAATTCACAACTGATTTCCCCTCTGGTCTTTGTACAATCTCTTGAACATCATTATTCATGATGGAATGATATTCTTCAATCATGGCATCTCTCCACACCTGACGCTAGGATGTATACTCAAAAGTGGAAGGATTTAACTCACGAAGACTGCTCACCGTAGCCTTGTAACTGCAAAATATATTAGGAACTCTACTCTCCCTAACTTGTCTCTTAGGATTCCCCACTAACTCTTGAGCTTCCTTTAAGGTATCATGAAGCCATTTTGGATGGGCCTCTTCCCTGAAGTGGGATATGGTGGGGGGGATTGATCCTTATCAGCCACATATGTTGATTGTAATTAAGATGTAGCCCCTATGTCTGGTGAACTAGTAACTAGTGAATCGGTAGTTGGTGAACCAATTGAATCATAAACTGTTAGAATAATCAACCCACAGTTAGCTACCTTAGACATTAATTAATCCATTTTTGTCTTATTTGCCTAGTTTCCATATTCCACCTTATGCAAGTTGTCATCTACACATCCATAGTGGTCAAACTTGCTAATTTTGAGTCATGGAGCACTTGGGAAACCTCCTGGAATCAAATCTAATTTATTCCTGGCCTCCCTAGTGCATGTCTGCTTTTTCTGCTTTATTGCCTGCTTTTTCAGTGTCTTAAGGCAATTAGGAAAGTTTGACTAGGTGAAGTTAACTTGTTTTTTGTCCTCCACATACTCCACTCTTTTATCCTATGAAAAGCATGTATGATTTTTCCTTCTAGCCACTATTAGCTTGCTTAATTGATTTTGCCAATTCGTGAGCTCCTAGACAGTTTTGGAAACTGCTTTATGCACCTATGGGGGATTTGCTTAGATTTAGTAAGCCTGCTTTTGACTAGATTCGAATGGAATCTTCATGCATTCGAATCCCTCATGTAATTATTTATTGTGGTAGCCTATGACTTCACAGGGTTGGCTATTGTACACTTATTCAATACAGATTAGTGTTCAGCTCCATATTCAGTCTCCTTTTGTGAGTAATTTGCATGTGTAATTGGCAATTGTTGTGAGTGTAATTGTTCTAAAACCTGGGTTCAATTTCCACATGGTATTAGATCCGTTTTAGATCGATTTCTCTCCTTCCAATTTGTTTTGCAGGTTCGACATCATTGACTGGAAGCATTCTGCTAACTGACGGGACAATTTATGAGCTATGGATCAATCTCAGAAGATCATCTTGACTCCATTTAACTTCTTTGAATGGAAAGTAGAGATGGAGATACTGTTGAGAGTGAAAGGCCTCTACAGAGTGACTATGGCAACAGAAGAAGAGCCCAATGCAGCTACAGAGAAGATAAAATGGCACAACAGGAGGGATGAGGCCTATGGTCTCTTGTGTCTGAGTATATCCAAAGACCTCCTTTTCCATATTAATGGATTGACATCACTGAATGAAGTATGGGAGAATCTTTTTGATATTTCTAGAAAGACAGATGAGATGAGGGGACATCAAATTGAAAATGAATTGATCTCCCTGAGTCCCAATAGCTTTGAATCCCTACAACTCTATTTTTCCAAGTTCAAAGCACTTGTTTTGCAGCTAAAACAATGTGGGATCGAAAAGAAGGATGATCAGCCGGTCTTGGCCATACTCTTAAAGCTTGGCCCTGACTATTCATTGTTTGTTTCGACCTTCTATGCCACAAAGTTGATAGCTCGAGCCTGGAAGATGCCTAGCCTTGCAGATTTCAGGGAATCTCTCACACAAGAACAAGATAAATTGGTGATGATGGGCACCATCAAACCATCCAAAGACCAAGCTCTGGTTGCTGGAGATTTGATGGTGGATTCAAAAAGCAAAAAGAAAGCTAAAAATACACCTGAGCAAAAGAGAGACAAGAACAAGTCTCCGGAGGAGCCTCAAGGTTCCAAGAAGAACTACCAGAAAAAGAAGAACAAAGGAGAAATGAGCAAGTGTGCATACTGCAGTAAGGGCAATCATTCTGAGAGCTCCTGTATGAAGAATAAATAGACATGCTGACCCAACTCCTGGATAAAAATGGCATCTCCCTTCTAGACAGCTCAAAGAAGAGGGAAGGAGGATCAAGTTGAGAAGACAGAGAGAGAGTTCATGCATTGGTTGCTGGCACATCAAGCTCACCTAGTTTCATCATTGATTTTGGAGCTTCAAGACATATGGTTTCAACCAAGGAGGCATTCACCTCACTTGACATGTCAAAAGGTCCACCAATAGTACTGGGAGATGACTCTCTCACTGAAAGTTTGGGCAAAGGGAGGATTGATCTTGACCATGGTAAGTTCAGCAATGTGTTGTATGTTCCAGGTCTTTCCTCTAAATTCTTATCAATGTATCAGATGACCCACATAGGGTATCCAAAGAAGGTCATATTCTGCCCTGATGAAGTTGAGATCACAGAGATCTCAAGTGGTAAAGTCATTGCAAAAGGAGTTGCAAATCATACTTCGAAGGTATACATGTTCTCACACTTCCTACCCTACTCAAACCCCTCTGCTCTTCTGATTCATGCTAATGAGGCAAGCAAGCTTTGGCATGAAATATTTGGCCACCTAAATTACAAGTATCTTTCTGATCTTAGTGAAAATAAATGGTCATAGGGTTACCAAAGATTAAGTTTTCCAAAGGAGTCTATCAAGGTTGCATCCTAAGAAAACACCCAGAGCATAAATTTGAGAGAGCTAGTCATGAGAGAACCTATGCACCTCTTGAGTTGATCCACACTGATTTTGCTGGCCCATTTCCTCATATGTCAATGTGTCAGGCCAAATATGCATTGACTTTCATAGATTACGTTTCCAGGTATTGCTAGGTTTACTTCCTGAAACACAAGTCTAAAGTTTTTGGCCTCTTCAAAGTCTTTAAGGCTTTGGTTGAAAACCAGTCTAGGAGGAAACTCAAGGTCCTCAAATCTGAAAATGGTGGTGAGTATGTCAAGTCTGAGTTTATTCAATATTGTGCACATGCACGTATTCAAAGCAGCATTCTATCCCTTACACACCACAGCAGAATGGTGTTGCAAAGAGGAAGAAAAGATCACTGAAAGAGATGGCAACCTGCATGATGGAGGCTAAGACTTTGCCACCA
This sequence comes from Pseudotsuga menziesii, assembly GCA_001517045.1. Classification (NCBI taxonomy): domain Eukaryota; kingdom Viridiplantae; phylum Streptophyta; class Pinopsida; order Pinales; family Pinaceae; genus Pseudotsuga; species Pseudotsuga menziesii. The sequence continues at coordinate 207,761 of LPNX011098436.1, forward strand.
AAGTACTGGGCCAAAGCTATAAACTATGCAGCATATATCCAGAATAGGGTTCCTCATAAACAGCTTGATGGTATGACTCCTTTCGAAGCATGGAGTGGGCACAAGCCAGATGTGACCCATTTCAGGATTTTTGGCTCAAGGGCTTGGGCTAGAATTCCAACAGAAAAGAAAAAGGCTTTGCAGCCCCAAAGCCAAGAGTGTCTATTTGTTGGGTAATCTGAAGATTCAAAAGGGTACAATCTGATCAATTTGAGCACAAACAAAGCCTTCATTGAAAGGTGTGTTTAGTTTCAAGAAGAGCCCCTAGCAGCAGTGGAAGTTGGAGAATCCTCTTCACCACCATAACCTCTGAATGTAACTGAAGAGATAGTTGAACATGCTGATTCTGATATGTCTGATAATGATGATTTTATTGCAGATCCTAACATTCCTACAAGACCAAAATGGGCAGCCAAGACCATTCATGCAACTAGAGAACTAGCTGGAAATCCTAATGACCCTAGGAGGACTAGATCTCAATTTGAGAGTGCTCTGTGCATGAAAGATCCTATGTTTGCTAAGAAATGATATCTGATGATTGAATCAGACCCTCATACATATTAAGATGCAGCAAAAGATCCAATATGGCAAGCATCCATGAAGGAAGAGTTCAGCTCACTCCAGAAGAGCAACACTTGGGAGCTGGTTGATATTCCCCCAGGGAGGAAGCTAGTTCAGTGTAAGTGGGTGTACAAGACCAAATTTGCTGCTGATGGTTCACCTATAAAGTACAAGGCCAGATTGGTAGCCAAGGGATACTCACAGGTTCATGGCATAAACTACAATGAGACCTTTGCACCAGTGGCAAAGATGGACTCCATTAGGCTATCCTTAGCCATTACAGCTTCAAATCAATGGGAAGTACATCACATGGATGTGAAGTGTGCTTTCCTGAATGGAGATCTCACTGAAGAGATATACATGCGGCAGCCTCAAGGATTTTCTACTAACCCATCTCTTGTGTGTAGGCTAAAGAAGTCATTGTATGAGCTTAAGCAAGCCCCTAGGGCTTGGTATGCCAAGATTGATAGCTTTCTGCTATCACTGAATTTTGTTCGATGCAAATCAGATCCAAATGTCTATTTGAAGCTGATTAATGGTTCATTAATGATCATTGTTTTATATGTTGATGACCTTTTCATTACAGGAAGCTCAAAGGATGAAATTGCTTCTTTAAAGGATGCAATGAACCATGCCTTCTCCATGACAGATTTGGGGCTATTGAGCCAATTCTTGGGGCTCAAGATTGCTCAAACCAAATATGGAATCAAGGTGCACCAGTCCAAGTATGCCTTGGATTTGCTGAACAAATTCAGAATGAAGGATTGCAAGCCAAGCAAGACTCCTTTCCTTTCAGGA
>LPNX011098436.1:225572-254497 GCA_001517045.1 Pseudotsuga menziesii
ACATCATAGTCAAAGAGTTTTATACTTAGATAAATAATCTTGAATGCATGAAAAATCATTTGGATTCAAGGAAATCAACTCATTCTCAAGTTGATGACCCCGAATTTCATTATGTTTACCAAACATAGATTCTAACTTTTCCCAAGCTATATCAGGTTCATCAATTCCAGATATGTGGAATCACAAATCAGTAGAGATTGACATCCCAATCAATCCACGAGCTTCATCACATCTATTTGCCCATTTAATTTTTTTATCATTATTAGTGGGTTATGTTCCTTTCCCTGAGGTTATCCTGAAAAGTCCCCTACTTCGCAGAACATCCTCCATACGAGATTTCCATGAGAAATAGTTAGAACTTGTAACTGTAATATCACAAGGGGAGGCCATACTATAAAATAATGGCTGAAAGAATAGAAATTAGCTATCTGGATGCAAAGAGCTCAAAAAAATATGTGATTTTAAAAAAAAACGGCACTGAAAACTGATTTTGGATGATGAAGTTATGCTTGATCAAAGAAAATGTTGAAGATGTTCCCAATAGTGACATGGTAGATATTAACTTGACCAACTAAAAAAATGAACCCCCATCTTCCCAAGATCAACCTTTGACAATAACTTTACAATAAAGTTGTTTTTAAGTGAATCACTTTTGTAGAATAAGTGATGTTCACTTTTACAATAATGTTACTTTTAAATAGTGCGGCAATAAATTAAAAGACTGAAGTGACTCACTTTTTATTTTATTTTATTTATGTGAGATGCACTTTTACAATAAAGTAACTTGAAAATAGAAATTGCATGTACTAAAAAGTAGCTTAATAAGACTTAAACTCAAGACTTATTAATGAATAAAGCAACTTTGGACTAAGTGAGCTAAGTTTAAAAGGTACGTAAAAGAATGGAGCGAGGAAGGGGGTTTTTTTTTCTCTTCTCTCTCTTTCTCCGTGCTTGCCTTTTTTTTCTGCAACTCACAAAAAAAATATGAAAAACACAAACAAAAAAACATTTTCCATACAATGGGGTTAGATCTTGGTTAGCTTACCTGGAAAGTCTACGTTTTCAAGTTCTCTCGTTGTTTCTGATTTGCCCTGATCACACAATGTGCATGGAAAAGAGCATACGCAGCTAGGGAAGGCAACAGTCCGATACTAAAACAGTAAAGATCTAATAATAAAACTGATAAAATATGAGATATTTTAAAAAAAAACAAATCCGTCACTATAACATTATACCTTCAGATTTGCCGAAATTGGTGTTTCTGGAACAGACAAAAATAGTTTTCGATGAAACAAAAACTATTTCCCAATGGAAACGATGCTCCGGACACAATGGAATAGCTCCCATAGGCCACAAATAAACAAAAAAATCTAGAACCAGAAACCCTTTCAAAGTTTTGGCAACACCGGTTCCAGATCTTGATCAAAACCGAAAGCGACTTTTCATAAACGCTCTGATACCATGTTCGAGTACACAGGGTACTCCCAAAATATCGAACACCTTGAGCAACCACTTCACACAAATAGATCACAGATCAACACACCGATGTTTGTCACGTGGTTAAAACCCTCGAGAGGGAAACAATCCATGGCCCCAGCCAAATAGGTACTTGGAGCAATTTATTATGCAAAAAAAAGAAAGTTACATGAGCTTCTCATAATCGATCAACTAGTCAAGGATCATTTATGCTCTTTAAATATAGATCATAGACCAATCGGTTATTAAGCCATGGATCAATGGTAGGTATGATCTAAGAGAATTTGAACAGTCGGATCACTCTATGTCTAGAACATATCATGACCGTCGGATTAGAATATTTACAAATGCATACTAATACATGCTAAAGAAACACACTTTTACCTAACGGATATATTACACAAGTTGATCTTAACTAACTCCTAAGTGTCTAAATATCCTAACAAAGTTCGATCACTTGTGGAAGGGACCATATAAAATTGTTTCCTTCATAGGAAAGAATGCCTATGTATTGGATGCAATGGAGGGCGGCCTAGTATCTGGAGCTCCTGTGAATGGGAGGATCCTCAAACATTATTTGATGTAAAGTAAGTTCAGCTCCATTTTCATTGTATGTATTGTTTCTTTTTAACATTGCATGTGTGGATAGCTCTCTAACATACTTAAAGCCTGAGGTGAAGGTTATAAGGTCCCCAAGAGAAGTTGGCATTTGGTCTTTCTTTTTGAGATTACAGGAACTAGAGAAAATTTTAAAGGTTTAGGCTTAGGACCAGCCCAAGCTCCTGGTCTACGTCGTTCTTTGCTACCTCATAGGGAGGATAGCATCCCTGAGTTGGAGCAGTTGTTTGCACCTGTGCTAAATTTTGGATATTTCTACATAAGCAGCTGCACTCTTTTCCCTGCAAAGGTCTAGATCAGTAAAGCTGAAAGGGGTATAGGAAAAAACCTTCCATTGCTGGTAATTTGGAGGTGGCTTGGGAGGCTTATTCCTAAGCCTGAATGTCAAAACAGTTAGGAAAAATTACGTCAGCGTGAACTTGGAAATGTTTCCAAGTAAGAAGAATCCAATCAAGGCTAAAAGAGGACCCGACTGGACGGACCGAATGCATCACAGATAATATCATGGGGATAAAAATAATTTCCTCCCAAGGAAAATCGGGAGCAGAAGTGTGGAAGAGGAAAAAATATGATTAGGGAAGATGGAATTCCGACTTCCGCCTTCCACGATCCGGGATCCGACTGCTCAGAGAGCTTCCGCCCAGATCAACGGTCTAGAAAAGAGGAGAAAGGTGGAACTCAAAAATCGGGAGAAGTAAAAATTTGGTTGTTAAAAGGTTCAACTCCCGATTTCCACCTTCCGCGATCCAGGATCTAACGGCTCAGAGAGTTTCTGCCCAGATCAATGGTGTGGAAAGTAACAGCAGGGCAGAGAGAGGGAAACAGAAACACTAATTGGAAGAGGAAAAAATATGATTAGGGAAGATGGAATTTCAACTTCCGCCTTTCATGATCCGAGATCCGATGGCTCGGAGATCTTCCGCCCAGATAAACGGTCCTAAAAAGAGGAGAAAGGTGGAACTCAAAAATCGGGAGAAGTAAAAATTTGGTTGTAAAAACATTCAACTCTCGATTTCCTCCTTTCGCGATTCAGGATCTGACAGCTCAGAGAGTTTCCACCCAGATCAACGATGCGGAAAGAAACAGTGGGGCAGAGAGTGAGAAATGGAAACACTAATTGGTTTAGTCATGAAAAGTTGAATTTTTGGGTTTCGCCTTCCGCCATATATACGGCACAGGGAGTTTCCGCCCATATCAACGGTGTGGAAAGGAAAGGCGGAAGCAAAAATCCAGGAGTGAAAAGATCAAAATTGAACTTTGCCGAAGGTTCAAATACCAATTTCTGCCTTCCGCGATCCACCAAATCTACGGCCCATGACGTTTCCACAAATATCGACGGTGCGAAAAGAAAGGGGCAAAAGCGAAAGGGAGGAAATACGAGGTCTTGGTTATGAAAGTCGAGATCCTGTCTTCTATTTTCCGTGGCCCGCATTCTAATCTGAGATCAATGAATAAAAGTGAATCCTACCAAGATCGATTGTGCAGAAGAAGGGAACATGCACACGAATTAATCACACTTCCCGGTATGCAGAGCTTGGTATACTTCGAAAATTTCAACAGCTCATATCAACAAAGGAAGAATATCAACAGTTCAGCAGAAATTTCGCAGGCAGAAGATGCAGGATAGTTTGGAACTATTGCAGATCATCGAAGAGCCATCATTTTCAGCTAGCAAGCATGGTTTCTAGGTGTTTTCTTCTCCGTTTGTGTCCAGCATGTGTGTCCCAACATGTTTTCCTATTTTGATAATAAATCGTTGTGAATCTTCCAGATCAAAGATTGTTGGGATCTTATGATAATTCATATTTGTTTCCTGATTTTGTTCAACTGTATTTGGATCTATTTCGAGGTTGGTCTCGGGATCCTGTTTACACTATAAATATGCCCTAGAAAGAGGAACAAAGGATTGGAACTTTCATTCAAAATCCCTAGTGCATGGATTTTGTAGCTCTGTCATTTTCTTGGGAGAATTAATGAAAGCATAGCTTGAACGTGTGATATTCATCATGGTGTTCATTGTTTAGCCTATTTTTTTCCTTTATAAACTTCATTTTCATGTCTATGTATCTTCTGCTAATGAATTTCTAGTTGTGTGTGAGGAATTTGCTCTCTGTTAAGCGCTCTTTGCACCAAATTACACATTTGTTTATGTGCTTCTAGTAAATATTTTCGCATTCATCTTCTATTCTCCATCACAGTTACTAGCCTTTGTTGTTTATTCTGCTAAAGGTGTTTTCAGGAGATTAACCCACTGATAGGTGCCACCTATTACATCGGGATTCTTCTCATTTCCCTTGCCATATCTTCAAAGATATTTGGATGAATATTGATGCCTATTTTTCCTCAGATTATGAAAGTTATTGCTAGTTATTATTTGTTGTAAATCCTTGAATATATCAGGTTTTGAATCCATCGCCCAATGGTTTTTTATTGTCTGTCTATTTCACCTTCTTTAAATATGCAAACACCCTTTTCCCATCAGAATCTAGTCTTCTGACTGCTTGTTTAAATCTAAATGTATATGTGAATAACCCTATGAAAAAGAGAGAGCCATCTCTGACTGTAAAGTTGGACTACAGTCAAAATATTGGTTTGAAATGGTTACCCCTGTGACTTCCTACCACAACCATAGGAAAATTATAGGGTGATAACACATTGTGTGCCATTCAAAGTATTAGAGAGGATAGGGCCAATTTTATATAGAATTGCACTTCCTCTTAACACTAGAGTTCATAATGTTTTTCATGTTTCTTTGCTTAAGAAATATGTACATGATCCTAACCATGTGATTAATCGAGATGTGATTCAGGTGGAACTCAAGGGAGAATTCCAACATATCCACTATGCATACTATACAAGAACGTAACATTTCTCTAAAACTGGGCAATCGGGCAAGTAAAGGTGCAATGACAACACTTTAGCCTTGATGAGGCTACATGGGAGTTGGAGGATTTCATGAGAGAATGTTGCTGGCTGCAACAAATCCCATTTTGAGTAATCAAAATGGGAGCCCCCGTTAAAAATTTTAACTGGTTTTCCAAACCATATTTTCCTTATGGGAGCTATCAACCTGTGAATATGATTTTTCACTTAATAAAATTTCCTCGTTGGTCTTTTTTTTTGGGATTTTGTCAATTTCGGAAGCACCTTTTATTCTTTAAAGTATCATTTTTAGGCACTTCCGCCTTTTGCAGTCTGGAATGCAGGCATCCATTTTTTCAAGTCATCGAGGAAATCCATTCCCGACTTCTGCCTTCCTCCTATGCAGATTCCGGACTTGTCATTTTTTATTAATTAAATGGTTGTATTTCCAACTTCTGCTTTCCACTGTGTGGAATGCGTAAATCGGAAGTTACAAGTTCGCAATAAAAATTTCCATGCTCTTCGAATTCCACTTTCCACCGTGCAAAATGCAAAAGCCGAAAAATTCCTTGTTGCATTTTTTTTATTTTACTTAGTTTTCAGCTTCCGCTTTCCACGGTGTGGAATGTGGAAATCAGAACTTTCATGTTTCTTTTAGCAATTTTTGTTTTCTTTTGCTTCCCGCTTTCTGCAATGTGGAATGTGGAATGCGGGACTTCAATATGCTTTTGGGTCAAATAAATTTCTTTCTGGTTTCCACTTTCCACAGTACCAAATTCGGAAGGCGGAAATGCCAAGTCCAAACTTTCCCAAACTTTCTTCTGAAGTTTCATTCGCGTGCGTTTATCTGAGCCATTTATTTTTCGCTACATCTACGGTCTAGATTTGTTTTGCCGTTGATATTTTGGCTATATAGTATGTTCGAATCTCTGAGTTTTTTACCATTTTTTACCTCTTATTTTTACTGTGTGTGGATATTTTTACTGTTCTTTCTTCTCGCTCGAGCTTACATTTTTCACTGGTTTTCAAATATTTCTACCAGTAAGTTAATTCTTTACGACCATTTATCCTGTTATTTTTACACTGTAGTAATTTTTTACCGTGGTCTCCAAATTTCGAGCAGAAATGCCATCTCCTGCACCCAGAAATACAAGGTCAAAGACAGCTCTGCAAGAGCAGAAGTCCAAAGACCAAAATGTCGAAATCTTCACAGACACTAGTGGATGCATTCTGAAAACCGCATTTGGACTAGTCGAGGATCTATTCTATCTTCAATAACAATGATTTCTCGGCCATTCTTCATGACCATTTGTCTTATATCATAATTAGGAGCTCACAGCTCCATCTAATTGCCACTAGACCACCAATTATGCCCTACACAGACCCGGTGAAGTGGGTACTTGACCATGCTAAAATTGAGAACCGTGTTTTCAATGACCATATTGGTACTTTTCTGGCCGCGTTTAATCCTGATATTTTTTCCAAGGCTTACGCACTTGGGCCCCCGAAACAATTATTAAACCATAAGTTCCTGTATGAAGCAACCTCTCATTTCGATTATGAAGAAGTGGTGAAATCATGGATGGAGAATCCTACCCTGTTTATTCCACAACCAATTCCTACCCTACTTCATGGTTCATGGAACCATACTCCATGCTTGCAACTATGTTCAATCGATTATATGGGTTGGCGAATTGCACATTATTCAAAGAAAAATGGGTTCTGACAGCTTACCAAATTCTTCTTGCAGGTGAGTCTTTCAATTGGGCTCAGATTTTATCTGTTAACTTGTAGGAGGAAATTAACAAATACCAGAAAACCCCAATTGTACATGTCATCCTATGTCATGGATGTTTTTTGTGCGAATTTGGCATCTCCTGACCTAGGTTGGAATTGGAAAAAGAATTCTCCACCGGTCCACATCTATTGTTCTGACATGTGGGAGGATAATTTTGTTCCTCGCATATATGACATATGTGACCTTTTCTTAGTTTCCATGTATCATAATATCTTCAAGGTCGGCGCTTTGGTATTTTCACCAAAAGCTAGGGCCTTGATCACTTTGCATGGAAATTGGTATGTCGGGGAATATTTATCTTATTTCAGAATTTTGGGTAGCAACACAGTCCATTTATTGCCTAGAATTGTTCCAGACTGCATGGTCTTACAGGAATTTTCAAGACAGTCATCGATGGCTCCTATCAAAAATTGGCTAAGCACAAGAGGAAGTGTTGGCCTAAGCTCCCTCTGTCTTTAGATTCTTTGGTTATAAATAATTCTACACATGTAGCTTTGATGGGTAAGGAGATTACAACTATGAACCTTGGAGAAGCTCCCAAAATAATGCATGATCCTAAGGATTACTTTTCTAGCCTTTTTTCTCAAGAAAAGGATAAGTTTAATTATGCACATGAATATCTGCCAAATGATCCCATGTATAGGGAAGCTACTGATTTTTGGGAAGCACTGGAAAATATCATTGATCTATAGGTAAAGTCCCATATTTTCAAATATTTGAAAGATCTGAAGCAGTCTACCCTTCATTTTAGAAAATTGAGATTTGATGCAGAGTAAAAGGTTCATAGGGAAAACATGGAGAGAGAAGCAATATAGCAAGCAGCAACAGCTTCTGCTTTAGCATCCTAGTCCAAAGACGGGAAAAGTTGTTATAGAAACGCCTGGGAGCACTCACTCTTCACAAGATATGGAAGCCATGTAAAGAGGGGAATAATTTAAACAAGGTCTAGTCAAGCTCGGTGCTCAACTCCGGACATAGGTGCAAGAGGATGAACCTCAGCCAAAGAAACTGAAAACTCGGCTTGTTTCCCAGCAATCACAAGTACCTGGAGCATCAATGGATCAGACAAATCACATACCGCAGTAGGTACTCAGGGATGAACTACCACTATAGATAGTTCCACCTGTTCTTCAAGAGCAAGTTCCTCCCCAAATCCCTCTCATCCAACAGGTTGAGCCTCAACCTCAGCCTGAAATTGAGATCCATGAAATTCACAGTAATCTTGAGGAGGAAGTTGGAAACCCCACATGCCCTACTAATATCCTTACCCCTATGACATATTTTGTCCCTGATGCATGGTTTTAAGCAGAACTTTTTGATGCTTTATTCCCTCAGTCTTCTTTTTCCCATGTGAATTTAAAGCCTATTCTTGAGGACACTTCTAGAGACCCGTTAGTATCAGCAGAATTTCCCAGTCCTACCACCCCTTCTTCTCCACCTCTTTCACCAATTCCCATTACATCTCGCACTACTCCAACATCCTCGCGTATTCCATCTTCCCAAGTAGAAGTCCCTCCCATCTCTACAATTGCTTATTCACAAGTTAAAACCCTTATTCCCACCTCTTCCACTTCCCTTATATATATTTTCCCTACTTCTCCCTTGTACATTTCTCCCATCAATGTAGAAATTTCAGTCTCACAATCACAACCTGAGCCATCAACTACACCCCAAAAGGAAACCCTTTTAGTCTCAAAAGAAATGGCAGATTTTGGAGAACATGTTGTTGTTTCCTTAGGGAAGTATTTTTGGATCAAGAAAGATAAGTCCATATTAAATAAAGGATCGAAGAGGACGAGAGAAGGAACACTCAAACATGTTCCTTCCCTTAATCAAGTTGTATGGAGAAATGATTCCCCTAATGAAAAACAAGGAGCATTAGATACAGCAGCTGCTATGGGAGCCTTTGTTGGGGATAACTATGATTCAGTGTCACAGCTGACTAAAGATATCCTTAGTAAGGAACAGGAATTACAAAAATACAAAAGGGATCTATAAGTAGCTGAAGCACGTCATCTTAAGGAAATGGAGCTCCTTAAACAAGAGCATGCAGATAAACAAAGACAATCGCAGAAGAAGATTGATCATCTCAAGCATCAGCTTGAGAAATCAGAACTCTTGAACCAGCGACATACTAATCAAAATGCTACCCTAGAACAAAAACTCAAAGAATTATATCTATCTTCAGTTGCCTCATCATTTTCAACATTAATAGCTGAAAAATTTAAACAGTTACCTTGTAGGGTCAATGAGAAGTATTGTTAGTATATAATCAATCTGTACACAGGGTTTGGTGAAATAAAGGAACTCTACAATTCATTTGAAGAACAATTGAATATCCTGGAAGATCACCTTACTCAGAGAACTGCAGCAATTAAGGCACTTGAGAATGTGATTTGTTTACAAACACTTATCAAAGACATACCAAAGGAAATGACAATCATGGATAATCTTTGGGATAATAAAGTCACCATCGAAACTTGGGAAGGCATCTGCGATGCAGTAGAAACCATCATTCAAGTTGGCCAAGCAACATGCAAGCGTGGGTGGACATCTTCAGATGTTTTACTCGGTTTCTCAGGGCTGCCTATGATAGGACCAATAAAAGAGGAACCTTCCCCCAAGATAAAATTAGAAGAAGTTGAATGATCCTTTGTTGCAGTTAAGGAGCAAATCCAAGGTGTCACCCACCTTACCTTGCGGGAGATCATGAGCTGGATCAAAACACCTAATCCTGCGATGGTTAGGATATAGGTTTATCTTGGTGAATGGAAAAAGGTGAAGAAGAGGAAGATCGCGTCCAAGATTTTGAGGACATAAGTACATCTTGACCAGGCTAAATATCAGCACATCGATTTCTTGATGAACTTAGATGCTAAGTGGTGTTCTGCCCTTAGCCAAACCTAAATTGTTTGATCTTGTAATCCCATGTCATGTTAAATTTCCTTTTTTGTAAGACTTTGTAATGTTATTTAAAGGGAAAGGTTTCCCAAGTAGAAGGGGGAATTTTTTGGAGGCGAGGCCTGGGAGCACATTGAAGGACAGACTACCAAGTCACATTTCAGGAAAGTTGTGATTTTTGTAATATGTAACGTGTTACAAGTTAATAAAATCACAGTCATCCATGCTTTGTTTCATGGTTATTTGTTAAATGTCTTTAATGAATTATAGTCATTATTCTACTTTTATTGGCTTGCTGATTATCAATGGTATTTTTTAATGTGTTGATCCATGTCCTGATTTTTCACTACATGTTGAAGTATTCCATATATGTTAAAAGAATGTCTTTGTTTGATTTATGTGTTTTATTCTACTGCTGATAACTAGTAAATGATCTTTGATACTTATTTGTTAATTAGTATTACCTCTTGGATGTATTGTACATTTATAACTTTTGGATAAACCTTACACAATATCTTGTTTGAGATTTATTTGGATTTCATTGAAGAAACTGATCTTAACCTACATGTTTGTCTGTTGAGCAATCAAAACTATTCACCCTTTATCGTTTACAATCATCCAAACCTAAGTCCTTGTTTCATCATGTTTAAGTGTTCTTAAACAAATAGTTACTAGGAAGTGGTTACTTTGAGTCTTTCCTTACAAGAATATCTCATCCAATTTGACAAACTATTGTGCCAGTGGAGGCCTTGTATCCATAGGAATTAGTCATCCCAAACAACTCGGGGATAGGATCATCTCTGCATGGGATTCATTCGAAGCCTTTCTAGTTGGACTTTTTCCTTATGATGGTTGCCTTGTAGTTTTTATCCAGCAACCTACAACCTAGGCCATCAACAGAGAGGCATACACATAAATAATATGAATGCTCCAATATGGTTGTGGGAGTTGCACCAAAGGGGCTATGATTCTACTAGATGGGAAGAGGAAAAGGGGCATATGGGGGATTGAATCCTTGACTGCCAAGAGTCATCCATAGAGTCATTAATGTTGCTACCATTATCCTTGAATGAGAAAATAAATTCCTTTTATTTCCTTCACCCAATCATTTATTTTATTGTGTGACGTTTTTGGGAGAAGTATCCCCACATAGTTATCGAAGTATGGGGATTGAGAGATTTCTATGACAGTTTCACGTGTCCTTTTTCTCCAATATCGGAATCCATGTTAGTATCATCCTCCCTTACCTCCTTCCTTTGGGAAACTGAACTTATGCATCCTCTCAGTAGACCCAAATTTCATTCACTCAAACTCTCCTAAATCTCATGCACCCTTTGCACCCAAATTTCATGCTCGCAGACATACTTACCATCACTCAGACTCACCAACACGCAAACCACTGGGATTCGTTTTCATGGATATATTCATTTGGTTCACTTTAAGTTCAAGTTGTTATACCACCTAGACCTTTGTGGACTTATGCTACATATACACCATCGATTTATCCTTGTGCATCGAACACTCCTACCTTCAGTGTTGTCCTAGACCCTCTTTCATGTCACCTGACTATTGTTAACCGAAACTATTACCTAAGAGAGAGTTGTAAGTAAGTGATCCATGAGTACTAATATTGACCTAATGAGTTTTGGTATTCATATATGCTTGAGAAGCCATATCAAATATCGAATGAGCTAAAGATATAAAGTTGGATCCACCAACTCACTCTCAGAAGCATTCAACTTGTTCTAGTTGGTGATCATCGGAGTAGCCATAGGCTTGAAATCCTCCATATGAAATCTCATTAGAGGAAATTTGAGGTATAAACTGGGATTCCTTAGGAAAATAATAAAATAATATTTATTCATTTTGGAGGAAGAAATAAAAAACTATTTTTTTGTTCATATTTTCAACATATCCCCCTGTGTTTTTACTCAAATTTTGAGCGGGAGCACTCATTGGATGCGGAATTAAACATCATCATGTTTTTTCAGGTATTTATTTTTTGGGGGAAACTAGGTCCATCAAAATTATGGAGTGTGGGTACTCTTTGTATGTGGAATTTAATTTCACATCCAATGAGTGCTCTCTCTTGAAATTTGAGTAAAAACACAAGGAAATATGTTGAAAATACGAAGAAGAAAAAAAGTAGTTTTGTATAACAAATATGTCAAGTCAACCATTATGGTTGACTCATTTTATTAAAATTATATTGGTTCTTGAATTCCAACTCATCAAGAAATTATGATGGCTCTTTTTCTTATAAGGCCCATTTTAGACCCCAAATTTCCTCTAATGCCTCAAAATATCAACTACATATTTTCCCTGCCCCAGGAAAATATGTCCAGGATCCTATCAAACATCTAATCCAAGAAAATAATGCATCATCCCAATGTCCTTCATCTCATACTCTGGAGCAAGATCTCACTTGCACCCTACATGAGTCTCTTTGTACCTATAATGAATAAGTCATCCACATAGAGCGAAAGAATGAGTGGATCATCACCAACCAAGATGTAGTAAAGGTTTAGATCTTCCTCACACTTTTAAAATACCATTGCAGCAAGTAAGAATCTATCATTGAGTACCAATATCTACGATATTGCTTTGATTCATACAAGGCTTTCTTCAACCTGCAAACATGAGACTCTCTCCCATGAATCTCAAAGCTCTATGATTTCTCAACATACACCTCCTCCAATATAAGCCCATTGATAAATGTGGTCTTCACATCAATCTAGTGGAACTTCCAACCCATATACATTGCAATGGATATTATTGCTCTGATTGAAGAGTAACAAGAAACTGGTGCAAAGGTCTCATCGTGATCTACTCCCTCTACCAATGAGAACCCCCGTGCCACAAACCAATATTTGTACTTCTCTGTGCTATCATCTGCAACATGTTTGATCTTGTAAACCCACCGAGAAGTCACAACTGACTTCCTCTATTGTCTCGATACAATCTCATAAACATCATTCTTCATGATGGAATGACACTCTTCTTATATGCAATCTCTCCACACCTTATGTTTGGATTCCTCCTCAAAAGTGGAAGACTATGACTCATGAAGACTACTCATCATAGCCATGTAATTGCAAAATATATCAGGGTCTCTACTCTCTCAAACCTATTTGTTGAGATTCCCCACTAACCCTTGAGATTCCTTCAAGGTGTTATGAAGCCATTTTGGATTCATATTCCCTGAAGTGGGCTTTGGTGGGGGGAATTTCTCCTTATTATCCACATCTATCGACTATCCTTAATATGTATCCCTTGTGTCTGGTGAACTAGTAGCTGGTGAACCAAGTGAAAAAGAAACATGTGATGGAACTGGTGAACCAGTAACCTAAGAAATTGAACCTCTATAATGTGTCCCTAAACCTTAAGCACCTGTAACCTATGGATTAGTCACCCCAGATACCTATGACCCTACACTCTATGAAGCTAGACTCTGTATGCTCACCTGAGGTGTGGAATCCTTCTACTCCTCCTTCTCTGAATCTTGATACTTCCTAAAGGTTTTCTCCTACTCAAATCTCACCTCCCTCTTCCCAACAACTCTCCTCTATTAAAGAATATATATGTGGAAGGCCTTTGAAGTCTCATAATACCCCACAAAAATGCGCTTTTCAATTGTGGGCTCGAACTTTGTCCTCTTCTATGAAGGGACATGAGAGTAAGTCAGACAACCAAATATCCTAAAATGGACAACCTCAGGATCCTTCCCTAAGAAATCCTCCTTCGGAGTCCTACACTTCTAGTCTCTATGGGGACTCTTTTTCTAAATGTATATAGCGATACTACAAGCGTCAGCCCAAAGAAAGAAAGGTATACTTTGATCATGAAGCATAACTCTAGCTACATCCACAAGGGCCATGGTATTCCTTTCAACACCCCATTCTGATGTGGGTTATATGGAACTATCAATTCTTTCTTGATGCCCTCATATCTACAAAATCATTGAATTCATTAGAGGTATACTCAACCCCATTGTCTGATATCAACACCCAAATCCTCCTTCTTGTCTGGTTCTCCACAAGAGATTTGAACTCTTATAACCTTTGCAAGATTTCTTTTGACTTCTTGCTCTTCAAAACTTAGATCTTCGTCTTCGTGGAGAAGTCATCAATCAATGTGACATAATACGCAAAACCGGTCAATGAAACATAATACATAGGACCACATAAATTAGAGTGAATCAAATCAAGTACTCATGTTGATCTATTTTCATTGTTTGTAAAAGTAGTCTTGGTGTACTTTCCAATAGCACACCCCCTGTAAGCATCGCCATGCTTAGTGCTGAACTCAGGAAACCCAGTCACCATATATATCAAAATCCTATCCATCCTCCTATGGCATAGCTTGCCTAGATCACAACTGCAGTTGTCGTTGTGTGCCAAAGCATGAAGAGGTTGAAACAAGAGCTTGTACAGTTTCCCACATATTACTCCAATCACAAGAGATGTAGATGGACTAGATCCCGGGGGATAAATGTGCACATGCCCATCTAGTAAGTACACTCCAAATCCTTTATCCTCGAACGTGGAAACTAAATTCAAGTTCTTCTTCATCCCAGGGACATACAAGACATCCCTCAAAGTCATGGGGTGCATGGACTCCCTCCTAAACGTAATAGTCCCTCGCCCAAATTCCCTGAAAATTGTGTCATATCCCTACACCACTTCTGGATCCAAACTTGTCTCTATGAACTCGAAAAGCATATCCTGTACACCTGTCATATGAATCTCCACTATCAATTACCAGGTGCATGTGTCGGTGGATGCACTCAAGGAATGGCCAAGCAATAGTGTGCACTCTCTCTCACCCTCTACATCATTGTTGGTAATGGATTCTCTCTTTGAATGACCAACACATACATAAAACTATTTCTTGAACCACACTACATACTCATCAACCTCTTTTGAAACTAATGTATGTTGCTTCGTTTTCTTCTTCTTATTTAGACACTATCCAACATAGTTCCCAAAATTTTATTAGTCAAAGCATTTCACTTTTCCCATGTCTTTCTTCTGATCACCTTACTGCTTAGCCCCACCCTTGGGACCCTTCTTGGAATTCTTCTTCTTCCCCTTATTTTTCAAAACCACATTCTCATCATCATCCTTACTATGAGATGAACTATCCTACACATGTCCTCTCTTGATATCCTCCTGAATGAAGTCACCCCAAAGACAACCCTTGGAAGGCATATTCTCTCTTGCTACAATGGCCTCCACAAAAACATCTTAAGTCTTGGCCACATCATTCAAGGTTGTATGCGCTATATCAGTGCTAGAAAACTTCTCCCCAACTGCTCCAAGCTCATCTCTCATTTTTGTGATCCTAGTAACGTAAGATGCAACATTTTCATATTTGTCCATTTTGATGCTTTTCAACTTCTCTCTTAGTACCATATTTCAATTTTCATTGGAACTCTAGTACAAATTGGTTAAGGCATCCCACATGTCATAATAATTTCCTTACCAATCATGTGTGGGATCACATGGTCTTTAACCGCATTCAGGATAATTCTATTAGATTGTATGTCCTTCTTATCGAAGGTTATCTTAGTTGTTTCATCTATAGCTGCGGGCACCACCACGGGATTAGATTGATTGTTGTACACAATGTACCATAGCTCATTATCCTAAAAATTCAAAGTAATCCTAGATTTCTAAGGACTAAAATTTACTGCCTCGTCCAACTTGTCCTCTATCCTCAACCCAATAGCCATCTCATCGAAAATGCAAATCCAAATATGCTTGGTGAACAAAATCACTAGATCCTCTCAAGTCTAAAATATATGTTATTTTCCTTCTTGACCAAGCTTTGATACCAGGTAAAATTTTCACTTCCCAACCTGGTTCAAGTATAACTCAGAACATACAGTTTAATGCCCAAACCCATTTAATAGATGACTATTGCAAATGGAATTTTACTCATAAACCAAATCTATAGCTTGAAACACTATGAGAAATTTACAAATTTAATAAGCAAAAATTAAATTAGTTAGACATATAAAAATTCCATACTAAAGAATTATTACGCAAATACCTTAGGAAAAACCCCAATGGGGAAAACTAGAGAGAGAGAGTGATTATTTTATTTTCTTCAATAAATGTACAGTAGGATATTGATAATTTCAAGCACAACTTATCTCAACTAGTAGACGAACAAGTTTCCTTGAAAACAATGTTGAAGGTGCCTCAAATTTTATGCAAAATGACTTGAAACTCGTGCCTTTCTCAACTTTGTACGGACTGCAAACTATCTCGAAACTCGTGCCTTCTCAGCTCTATACACACTATCAAATTTTAGTCTATACCTTCATTGAATTTTGTGCCAAGAATCAGTATTTATTCTCGATTTTTGTGCCCACTGTAACAGCAAGAAAGTACCTCAATTTTTCTACCCTTGCCGTCTCCAAAATCATGCCATTCCAACACACTAATATGTTGTATGCACTATATTTACAGACTACAACTAATTCTTCAATCATACTCCTAAAAAATATGACAATCACCTCATATTTGTGCCTAATTTTCCTTTTTGGTATTTGTGCCAACTCCATCGAATTTTTTGCAGTAGTACCCTCCTCGAACTACATGCCCTACCTTGATTTTCGTGTTGAATGTACTTGTTGTAGATGGCCTAGGAAATCATGTCAGTTTTCTCTCTCTCTCCAAACTCCACTCCTCTTCTCGAGTCGATTTCTCTACAATTTTCTTGGATGAATGAATGTGCCTCTTCAATGTTCCCTTTTTTTATTTGTTTCATTAGGGTAGTTGAATGGTCTCGTGATCGAAGGGCCCTAATTGAATCTTAATATAGAAAATATATGGATGGGATAAATTCTTTTTCTCTCCATAATTAATTAATTTCTCTCAATGCCTCGTAAAATATTTAAAAAGTAACTTTGAGTCTCTAAAGTGAAATTAAATCCACATCTCAAGAAATGAATTTAAGGGTCATGTCACTTTTCCCCTTTTAGTGACTTCGACACAAAATCACTAGGTAAACACTTTCCTAGGTATAAAATCATCACTCCCTCTTACCAAGGAAGGTGCTTTGCACCACTCCCAACTTGTCTTTGAAGAATACAAACTTTCCACTCCCCAAAGATTTCATCAAAAGATCCGCAACGTGCACATCAATCGAAATGTACTGGGAATTTGGATATCCTATCTGGACATAGTCTCGAAGGAAGTGGTATCTAATCTTAATGTGATTCTACTTGTCGTGAAAAACTAGATTCTTAGAAATTTTAATGCAACTCTGATTGTCATAGTAAATCATTGCAAGATTCAGCTCCAGAACAAATAACCCCACCAATAAAATGTGAAGCCACAATGCCTCACAACTAGCCTGACTGGATACCATGTACTATGCCTCATCAAAATTCAATGCGAGTGACTTTTGATTCTGACTGAACCATGACACTACTACCGAGCCTAAACTGAAACAACACCCGATATCGCTCTTCTGGTCCGTCACACATCCTGCCCAATCTGAGTCTGTCTAGCTAACCAACCTGACACCATCTTTCCTCTTATAATCCAAAAAAAATACATTGTACTTGCAATATACATGAGCACATGTTTTGTAGCTACCCAGGGTAGTCTTCTTAGCTTAACCATGCATTGACAAAGAGTGTCCATTGCAAAACATAGATCTGTCCTAGTGTTGACCAAATACATCAAAGAGCCAATGAGATGACAATATAAAGTCGAATCCACCAACTCACTCTTAGAAGCATTCAGCTTCTTCTAGTTGGTGATCATCTGAGTATCCATAGTCCTGTAATCCTCCATCTGAAATCTACTCATAATATTATTTGCATACTTTCCCTGTCCTGGGAAAATATGTCTAGGCTCCTACGAAACCTCCAATCCAATAAAATAATGCATCATTCCAATGTTCTCCATCTCATACTCTAAAGCAAGATATCGCTTGCAATCTACAATGAGTATCTTTGTACCTGTACTGAATAAGTCATCCAGATATAGCAGAAGAATGAGTGGATCATCACCAACCAAAACGTAGTAAAGTTTGGGATTGGCCTCACTCTTCTGAAATCCCATCTATAGAAAATAAAAATCTATCTTGGAGTACCAAGCTAGGAACTTGTTTCAGTCCATACAAGTATTTCTTCAGCTTGCAAATATGAGACTCTCTCCCATGAATCTCAAATCCCTACGACTGCTCAACATACACCTCCTCTTTTATAAGCCCATTGAGAAATGTGGTCTTCACTTCCATTTGGTGGATCTTCCAACCCATCACCATTGTAATGGAGATCACTGCTATGATTGAAGAGTAACGAGAAATCGTTGCAAAGGTCTCATTATGATATACATCCTCTACCTATGAGAACACTCGCACCACAAACTGAGCTTTGTACTTCTCCATGTTTCCATTTTCAACATGTTTGATCTTGTAAATCCACCAAGAATTCACAACTGATTTCCCCTCTGGTCTCCGTACAATCTCTCGAACATCATTATTCATGATGGAATGATACTCTTCAATCATGGCATCTCTCCACACCTGACGCTAGGATGCATACCCAAAAGTGGAAGGATTTGACTCACGAAGACTGCTCACCATAGCCATGTAACTGCAAAATATATCAAGAACTCTACTCTCCCCAACTTGTCTCTTAGGATTCCTTGCTAACTCTTGAGCTTCCTTCAAGGTATCATGAAGCCATTTCGGATTCCTCTTCCCTGAAGTGGGACTGGTAGGGGAAATTGATCCTTATCAGCCACATATGTTGATTGTCATTAAGATGTAGCCCCTGTGGCTGGTGAACCAATAACTAGTGAATCGGTAGTTGGTGAACCAAGTGAATCATAAACATGTGATGGAACTACTGAACCTATAACCTGAGAACCTGAACTTGTACCCAGTGAATTTATAGACTGTGTCCTTGAACCTGAAGCGCTTGTAACCTATGGACTAGTCATCCCAGATACCTGTGACCCTATACTCTATGAAGTTGGACTCTATGTGCTCCCTTGAGATGAAGTTAAAATTTGAGGGATGCACAAGAAGTACAATCAAGTTTGGTAAATATTAGCAACACCGACAATTTCCTCTCTTTAGCGCTCTCAGAAAACAAGAATATATTTCTAATTAGGCATAGGTGTTTCATTCCTCCCTTGGAAAATAAGGTAGAAAACCAACCTCTATTCTCATCCTCTTCCTAGAGGGCCCCATCTGTCGCTAGTTTACACCATCTGGATTTTGAATATGTTTTATTTAGTAAAACATGGTCACTACGTATTTTCTCTATTGAAACTAAGAGTGAAGATGCAAATTATTTGTTTGAGGAACACTCCATCTTATTCAATCTCTTTCAAATAAATGAATTTGTACTCCCTTATAT
This sequence comes from Pseudotsuga menziesii, assembly GCA_001517045.1. Lineage (NCBI taxonomy): Eukaryota > Viridiplantae > Streptophyta > Pinopsida > Pinales > Pinaceae > Pseudotsuga > Pseudotsuga menziesii. The sequence continues at coordinate 244,616 of LPNX011098436.1, forward strand.
CTTCTCCTAATACCTTCTCCCATCGTCCAAAGCAAGAAAAGTGGGAAATCAGAGCATTTTTTTTATGAGTTCTCATGTTGGAATCATTTATGAGTTTGATTAAGGCTCTAATTTCCCAACTGAAAACTTTGCATTATGTAGATAGCTACTATCTACATTTCACATTTCTCAACCTCTATTATTTCATACTTACAATTAAGAATTCGGGCTTTCATATTCCAAGCCAACTGAATGACAATGTATATACCATTCCCAAGTGCCTATAACGAGCATTGAACCATATAAAAATGCCAACCATACACAAATGGCACCACATTCCAACAGTTGCATATGTGGTTAAGAGTTCTTTGAATTGAATTAAAAAATAAATAAAGAAAACAAATATTCTTAACGTTCATTTTACAATGAATAAAATAGTTTAATATTTGATATATAACAAGCCACCTTATATTATTTATAGTTTTTATATTTTATTATTAAAAAGATGTAGTCGAAAAATATTGCATAACTATTATGTCAATGTACGCTCATAATTATTTCAATTTAAATTATCTTATTAAGTTGGTTTACCATAAATTATTAAGAATTATATATAAATTATTGTGTCAATTATTATCTTATTAGTTTGCATCACCAGTGGAGTAAAAGTTCTTTGAATTGAATTTAATATTTTTTTAAAGAAAACAAATATTCTTAACCTTTATTTTACATACTAAATAAACTAATTTAATATTTGATCTAAAACAAGCCACCTTGTATTAATTATAGTTTTTTTATTTTATTAATAAAAATATGTAATTGAGAATTATTACATAACTATTATGTCAATGTATGCTCAAGAATGATTTCAGTTTAAATGATCTTATTAAGTTGGTTTACCATAAATTATTAAGGATTATGTATAAATTATTTTGTCAATTATTATTTTATTAGTTTGTTGTGCTAGAGTTTACGTATAAGTTGAGTTCATTGCAACTTATTGATAAATAATTTAAATCAAATTTAATTAGTTTATTAATTTGTTGTGTCATAAATTATGTTTATGTATGATAATGTATAAGTTATATTCTCAATACTTTTTAAATTTAATTTCGATAAAAATACTGTGGAATAATTCTATTGATTTCAAAAAAAATAGAGTTCATTGCAACTTATTTTATGGTTGTGTATCGAACCAATTTTAAAGCATCTACTTTTTTCAAAGTTTAACTAAGGATGATTTGCTCTAAAATAGCTATACAAATTAAGGATGATTTGCAATATGTATCAAATTGTTCAAAGTAGGAGTTGTTACTCTCATGGAATAGTCAAGAGTTTAGATAAGCAATTGAATAGTATTGATCATGTAATGTAAATTTTGATAGTAGTTATTGCAACAATCATAAACTAGTAGACATAGATAAATTGTTAAAAAAAAAACTATTAATGCACTTGTTAAATTGACTATAATTAAAACCCATATAATATTATTAACCATCCCTCTTGTTAATTACCAAAGGGTAATGATGCCAAAGCATCATCGACAACCTTCCACCCATGTCGAGGCAGGTCCACCTGTGGAGCAATCCATCCTACGCTCCCTAAGGGAAATTTCCAGCATGTTTAGGGATTGGGTGGTTAAGCAAATCCAGAATTAAAATGTCAATCAGAATCCTGATCCAAACTAGGACCGAAACTTTAAACATAAAGAAAAATAGGATAAAGAGTAACCGTCTTCCTCAAAGGGTGTAAGGACACTTGTGTATATAATAGAGGAGTTCCACAAATCTAACCTGCCAAGATTGTCACAGAAGCAAGAGGAGCAGGTGGCATAATCCCGGATGGTAACAGTTAAGAGGACCCTTAGCTTCAAGGATGACACCAATAATGAGAAGGTATGGATAGCGATGGCTCTTCTGATTGAGAATGTTTTAATGCGGTGGGTGAATGAAGAACAAAAGTTACACATCAGTCCCCTACAAATATCATGGGAACTATTTGAAGAAAATTTCATAACCAAGTACTTGTCTGATGAGTATAAGCATCAACATAATGCATCATTGCATGTAGTACAATAGAAGGGATGGTTGATAGAAGAGTATGAAGCAAAATTTTACTATTTGGTGCATCACGTTTGGTACATGGTTGACGATGTTAGGGAAGATGAATGATTTCTGCATGGGATGGAAGAATATTTCCATACATAAGTGGTTAGGTGGAAACCCGCAAGTATGGCAGAGACATCAAATATATCCAAGGAGGTGAATAAAGAGATTGATATGGGATCACAGGCACGGGGGCAGGAACCGAAACAAACATAGGATCAAGAATTCAAGGGTAATTTTAGGCCAATAGGAACCCTACAGATCGGGGGCATGAGAGTTATCTATAGGGGAGCTCGTTCTAAAGAAACTAGGTTGGTTAGTGTGTCAACCTTATCTACTTATGTTCCATCAGTTATGCCAAATGGAAAAGGGTCAAGATCAGGTTGCACTAGAATCGAGGTGGCGATCGTCATAGGGGTCACGGTGTCCGGAGATAGACAGTTTCCATATCACCAACTGGGATCAAATGTTTTGTATGTAAAGGTCCCCGCTACTAGAGAGACTTCTCAGTGGAGCAAGAAGAAGAAAAAGGTAATCAACCACAAAGCCTGCATTGGATTCATGCCACCATTAACCATCTCCAAGCATAACACTAAGCTACAGTTATGGAGTCAACAGGTGTGATAAAAGGACTTCTTTAACTACTTTGATATACCCAAGGGCTACTAATATCTTTATTTCCCCTTCAACATTAGAAAAATGTGGGTTGGCAGCCCAAGCTCAAAGTGACTTTGACCAAGTAGAGATGGCCTAGGGACGATAAACAGTTAGTAGGTCTCTTGGTAAATAACTGCATAATGAAAATATATATTAAAATGTAATGGTGGGAATGGATTGGTTAAAATTACATCATTCCTTGATAGAATTTTATGAGAAGATATTCTTTTGTAATAATGATTTCAAAGAGACAGTGGTGATTGAGGGGCTTAAGCAAGACATTACTCTGTGATTTATCTCAGCTTCCAAGGTAAATACATGTATGAGGAAATGGCGTAATATTTATGTCATAGAAGTGGTCAATGAAGCAAATAACATCTCTAAGGTGTCACACCCTATCGTATATGAGTTTGTAAATGTCTTTCCCCCTGAGTTACTATGATAACCTCCAGTGTCTGAGTTTGACTTCACCATTTATTTAAGACTTGGTATAGAACTAATATCCAAGGCCATGTATCAAATGATAGTGTCGGAGATCAATGAGTTAAGTATTCAACTCAAGGAACTCATTCATCATGGGTCAATCCGACCTAGTGTATCACCTTGGGGGCTCTAGTAATATTTTTTTAAAGAAGGATTGTACCCTTCATATTTGCATTGATTATAGGGATTTGAACGAAGCCACTATCAAGAACCAATATCCCATCCTACACATCAATGACTTATCTGATCAATTAAGAGGGGCTTCTGTGTTTACCAAGATCGACCTACACTCAGGATACCATTAGTTAAGGATTAAGGAAGAAGATATACCTAAGAATACCTTTCGGACAAGGTATTGGAACTATCATAATTTCAGTGGTACCCTTTGGGTTAATAATTTCCCTAGAAGCTTTCATGAACCTAATAAATAGTGTGTTTCGTAAGTATCTAGATTTCTTTGTATAGGTGTTCCTTAATGACATTTTAATTTATTCTTGGAATGAACGAGAGCATTAGGAGCATCCGAGATTAGTACTTCAATGCCTCGAAGAGAAAAAATTATATGGGAAACTGTCCATATACACCTTTCAAAAATATATTCAATATCTAAGGTACACTATTAATGGTGAGGATATCTCGATGGAACCTGGGAAAATAGAAGCAATATTGAGTCGGTCGAGCCCTAGGAATGCTAAAGAAGTTAGAAAGTTTATGGGGTCAACAGGGTATTAGATAAGGTGCATGGAATGATTCTCCCGAAATGTTGCTCTTATCATGACCTTACAATAAAAGGGAGCCAGTTTTGAATGGACTGATGATTGCATAAAGGCCTTTGGTGAGCTTAGAAGACGTTTAACAACCATTCTAATTCTCAAGGTTCCAAACATGAATAGATATTTTGTGGTTTGCTCTAATGCATTAGGGAAGGTCTCAGTGCAATATTGAAGCAGAAAAATGGTGTTATTGCATATGCCTTCTACGAGCTTAAAAACCATGAGGTTAATTATGCAACTCATGATCTAGAATTTGTGGCAGTTGTCATTGCACTTAAGTTAGGGAGGAATTACTTAGTAGGGAACCAATTCAAGTTGAAATCGGATCATAGGAGCTTGAAGTACATATTCAGTCAAAAGGATCTTAATTACCATCAACGATGTTGGAGCGAGTTGTTTAGTGAATTCAGGATTTCCTTCATTAAAGGAAATGATAAAAGGGTAGAAGATTCTCTAAGTGAGAGGTGGTAGATTGTCGCGGTAATATTCATTAGAAACGATCTTCGAGATGGAATAAGGGACCATATAATTAAGGACTAATGGTACCTTTAGGTTCAATCTACATTACCAAAAGGGAAATCTGCACCAACAAGGTATGATGGTTACTCCTTGGACGAAGATGGGATACTAAGATTTAGGGGAAAGATGTATGTTCTATCCAATAAGGAGGTTAGAATATGGTGTTGGACAAATTCCATCAAACACCATACTCAACCCACCCAAGGATACAAAATATGCATGAAACTTTGAGAGAGGCATTCTTTTGTAATATAATGAAAGTGGATATAGTGCATTATGTATCTCATTATTTAGAGTGTCAACGAGTAAAGGCCAAACACCATCACCCAGCATGACTCCTTTATCCACATGAAACACTTGAGTCCAAATGGGAAGTCATTTCTATGGAATTAATCGGGGGGTTACTCACCACTCCCAGAGACATGATTGTAGCATGGTCGTGGTGGGCAAGCTCACCAAGAGTGCTCATTTCACTCCAATAAAAAGTACATTTAACGCACCTGCTATTGCTCAATTATTCCATAAAGAGATAATTCGACCGCATGAGGTCCCTCGAAAATTTATTTCAGATAGGGATTCCCAATTCACATGTAGGTTTTGGTATAGCCTCCAAGGAGCCATGGGTATGCAATTAAACTTCACTACAATATATCATCTTGAGACATATGGACAGACTAAGAGAGTTAACCAACTGATGGAGGATAATGTTGAGAATGGATGTCATGGACCAGCATAAACAATGGGAGAGATATCTTCCCTGGTAAATTTTGCATACAACAATATCTACCATAGATCCCTTTGTGTCACACCGTATGAAGTATTGTATGAAAGACCTTGTAGGACTCCCCTTAGTTGAGAAAGTTTGGAGGATTGTGTTATAATAGGCTCTGGCCTCCTTCGGGAGATGGAGGAGCAAATGGCCATGATCAAACAAAGGCTTACGGAGGCCCATGACCAATAAAATATTTATGGTGATCCTAAATGGCTTGGGAGGAGTTATGAAGTAGGTGACATGGTGTTAGGTCAAGTAAGGCCCATGAAAAGCCCCTTTACATTTGGCAAGGCGTCTAAGTTAGCGTCAAGATTTTTCAACCATTTAGGATTCTTGATATAATTGGTTTTGTTGCTTACCAGCTTGAGTCATCACCCCATCTAGAAAGAATGCACAATATATTTCATATTTATATACTTTGGAATTATATTCCAAACTATATCATGTTTTTAAATTGGAGAGGTTGCATTTTTTCAAAGAAGGGGTCACCTAGGTAGAACCAGAGGATTCAGCAGCTATGTAGGTGCATCATGGACCAAGTTAAGGTACAATGGGACCATTGAAGCACAAAGTTGGCCACCTAGTGTTAATTTTTCTATGTTGCCATAGCTTAAGTCCTAAGTTGATTAGCATTTAATACATTTTCACAATAACAACATAAAGATGATCTCTGAAAGAAACACAATCACAAGGTAAACAAAAATCTATCCTAGGAAAGACCCAGCAAAAAGTTCCTCAATATAGATTACCAGTGTTCAATGACCAAAGACCAAGGTCTCATCAAGTGAGAGACCAAACCCCAATCCTAAGAGCCAAAACACCAAAGACATTGGTCATCCTCCTTCTTTGTCCCTCCTTTCTCTCTCTTGTACAATACAAGTGTGAGTGAGTGTGTATAAATGAGGGAGGGCGCCCCCATATTTATATTGATCTTCCCAACTGAAATTTTCCCTAACGGATGACCTGTCTAACTAACAGGGCCAACCTACTTAGGAAATCCCATGATAATAAATATATTATTTGTTTCTGGTTGCTATTGACCCAACTTACAACTGAGGGTTTACCTCATGACTTTTACATGACCTTTTACATCAGTAACATCTCTCAAAGGTGGAATAATAATAATGTTAAGTACAAGTAGAATTTTCTTTGAAGTTACATTATTTCAACACTCCCCCTTAACAAGATGGGTATTATACTGATAGAAACAACAATTGGTGTGGCTCGACCCAACATCATCGGAAGGAGGGAGGAGGAATCATAAACATCATATTTTGGAACATCATCTGGTACATCTATAGATCATCAAAAGTTTTGAACAACATCATCATCTTTAGCACGGAGTTGGAGTATCAACATATTCAGTATAGAGTTGAAGCATCGGCATCAACATCTTCAGTACATCGCTGAAGTATCATCATCTGCAGCATGGAACTGGGGCATCATCATCTGCAACATGGAACTAGAACATCAGCAACAGCATGGAGCCATAGCATCATCATCTATAGCATGGAACTGGAGTATCATCTGCAGCATGGAGTTGGAGCATCATCATCATCTGCTGGAACATCATCATATGCAACATGGAACTGAATCATCATCTGCAGCACGAGACTGGGGCATCATCATCTTCAGTATGGAACATCATCATCTGAATAACAATTGATACATCACTGACATCGATAGCATGAGGTTGGATCATTAGCATAAGGCTGGAATAAAAACAACAACGACAGCACAAGGTTGTCTCATCAGCATAAAGCTGGAATAACAACAACAACGACAACAAAAGGCTGGATCAGCAGCATAAAATTGGAATAACAACAACAACATGTGACAAGCATAACAACATCTTCATCAACAGCTCAAGGCTGGAATAACATTATCTATGGCAGGTATAACAACAACCAACATGATCCTTCCTTTTGGAATTACGGGATCATGGTCAACACATTTGTGGTACTCGGACAATCATTCATTTCGGAATTACAGGATCAAGTATTTATGAAGCTACCAATATTGATCACGGCTAACACATACATACACAGGACAATCCTTCCTTTTTGAATTACGAGATCAAGTCCACCATTGAAATCATGGACGATCCTTCATTTCTGAATTATTGGATCAATTCTACTTACTAACATTTTGGACGATCCTTCCTTTTGGAATTACGGGATCAAGTCCACTACTAACATTCTCGATGATCCTCCATTTCGTAATTACGATATCAAGTCCACTACTAACATCATGGAAGATCCTTCCTTTAGGAATTATCTGATCAATTCCACTACTAACATCCTGGACGATCATTCTTTTCGAAACTACGGGATAGAGTCCACTACTAACATCTTGGTCGATCCTTCCTTTTGGAATTACAGGATCAAGTCCATTACTCATTAGTATTTAAGACAGTCCTTCGTTTTGGAATTACAGGATCAAGTATAAGGATGATTAATACCAACATCTTGGACGATCCTTCCTTTCAGAATTACAGATCAAGTCCATCCACATCAGCATTTAAGATTGTCATTCCTTTTGGAATTACGGGATCAAATCTAATAATGATTAGTCTTTCCACATAAGCATTTAATACAATCCTTCCTTCAAAAATTACGGGATCAAGGCAAAGTATTATTAATCCTTCCACATCAACATTTAAGACGATCCTTCCTTTCGAAATTACGGGATCAAGTCTAAGGATGATTAATCCCAACATCTACATCTTGGACGATCCTTCCTTTCGGAAGTACGAGATCAAGTCCATCAAGATCAACATTTAAGATGATTATTCCTTTCGGAATTACGAGATCAAGTCTAAGGATGATCAATCCCAACATAAACATCGTGTGCAATCCTTCCTTTCAGAATTACGAGATCAAGTCCATCAAGATCAATATTTAAGACGATCCTTCCTTTCGGAATTACAGGATCAAGTATAAGGATGATCAATCCCAACTGAGCTACCTGTTTTGATCAAGATTCCATAGTATCAATACTACTCCCCCTTTCAAGAGAATTCCTTATGGACAACACCAAGCTTGTCTCGGAAGTGTTCAAGCTTCACACGAGACAAAGGCTTAGTCAACACATCTGCAACCTGCTCATCTATGCTCACATATTGGATCTTTATAGCTCCCTTCTGCACCATGTCACAAATGTAGAAGTTCCATATTTCTATGTGCTTTGTCTTATCATAGAACACAGGGTTCTCTATCATCTTCATGCATATTTGGTTATCACATAGAATCACAGTAGCATCCATCTTTAGATCGAACGGATCTAATAACAATTTCTGAAGCCATATGGCTTCACAACTGGCAGAAACAAGTTGTAATATATTATGCTTCTACAGTGATGAGAGAAACACTGTACTGCTTCCTGCTTAGCCATGAGATCATGGCTGACCCCAGACTGAAACATCCTCCTGAAGTGATCTTTCTATTTCAGACACATCCATCCCAATCTGAATCTATATAACCATACGGTCTGAAGTCATGATCTCTAGTATAACTAATACCATAGTCTATCATACATTTTAGGTACCTCATTACATGTTTGCAACTACGAAGTGAACATGTCTAGGCTCAACAAAATATTGACTCAAAGTGTCCACATCAAAGCATATCTGGTCGGGTATTCGTCAAATACATCAATGAACCAATGATCTATCTGTATAGTGTCACATCCACTAATTCTGGTGAAGCATCAACCAGCAACTTCAAGTGTGTATCCATGGGTGTGGCCATGGATTTACATGTCAAACATTTTCAGGATTTTTACTGCATATTGTTGGAGACATCTACCATCATACATACTCTTTCGGTCAAATTGGCCTAGTTAAACCACTATCCTAAGTTTAATTGACATCAATGGAGCATTAATTGCCATCATCCAGTCACACCCACGCCTACCTACAGTCAAGGAGGCTAACTTAGCCTTCTCCCACAGTTAAGGAGGCTAACCGGAGCACTCCGGGGGTGATCTGTGTGACATTAATGCACCTAATTGCTAACTGGTGGTTACAATCAGTTCAACCAGTCAGTTACAGTCAGTTAAGGCGCCTCCAGTCATTAAATATATTATTTAATGATTATTTATTATTAGTTAATGAACTGGAGTCAACAAGGCGCCTCCACCAACTTCTGATGGTCAGTTCAGCTTCAGTTAACCTCATCGGGGTTCATTAGAGTCATGGAGCACTAGCACTTGATGATTGGATTGCTATGACATGTGTTTGATCTCCTTCAGTTGAGATTCAGTCATTTATTGCACTCCGACTTCAATTAGGGTTTGGTGAGTCAATTAAGGTTTTGGTCAAGTGGTTAACTGAGTGAGATTGAATGGTTGAGAGTCAGTTAAGCTATACTCACTCACTGAATTCGAATTCTCTCCTTAGGTATTCGAATTCTTCATGGATTTAAGCCATTCCTCGGCATTGGAATTGTAACCCTTTATTGTTTATTAAATATACAGAGAGGAAACCAATTCTGGCTCCGATTATTTCCAATTCATGAGTATTTGTTAATTATTCTTTGATGATTTTGATTCCTAGTTCCTAGATCATGTGCAAGAATTAATATGGTATCAGAGC
>LPNX011098436.1:254552-282257 GCA_001517045.1 Pseudotsuga menziesii
TTCGGCGGGACAAAGATCAATCTCTCAAAAACAAGATTTTTGACAGATTTCTCCATGAAATTTGAGCAATAGCTCAAAAATTCGGCACTGCACCAGAAGCCAAGGCTTACCACTTAATACCCCAAGTAAAGAACTTGTTGATCAAGCTTGCTTGATTGACTATGCTGGGTGTGATGAAAGCCTAGAATGTGCATGCTGTCTGACCTTACGATGACCCTTTTGTTTTGATTTGCAGGTTTTATCAGGTACAACTTCGAATGGACTCATCAATCCCTCTTCTCACCCCATTCACAAGCTATTCGGAATGGAAGTTGAAGATGATTGCATATCTGAAGAGACGAGGTCTCTATGAGGTGTCTATTGGACTTGGAAAAGAGTCTTATGAGAATGAGAATGACTGGCTAAATGACGGTGACAGAGCTTTTGGAACAATATGTCTAGCCCTTGATGATAGCTTGTACTACCCTATTGATTTTGCTGACTACCCAAAGGATCTCTGGACAAAATTGGACAGAACCTTTGGCAAGCACAATGAGGATCATAATAGTACTTTGGAGATCAAAGCCAGCACCACAAGAGTTCTTCACTCAAAACTCTCAGCCTCTACTCTCTCCGATGAAGTTGTTCAAGATGAAGATGAAGCAGAATCTTCTACACATTCAATTCGAATTGAAGAAAGTCTCCATGAAGTGACTCCTTCTCTTGATGCTCCGGAAGTTCATGAGATCTCTGATATCTCATCTTCTCATATTGCTAAAACAGAAGAAGATATTTGAATCTCTGATATTGAAGAAAAATACTGTTGCACTTCCATGCAAACATTCACCGGTGATTTTCCTTTGAATTCTGTGCAAAATTTACCAGTAATTGCTTCCGAAAGTGAAGAGAAATTTGATTTTTCTCCCTCTAATGTTGCCGCTTGTGTGCAAATATATGATACCTTGGATATTTTGGAAGAAATATCAGATTACCAGAGTGATCCATTCGCTCCCCATGATCTCGATCTTGCAGCAAATTCCTGCAGAATTGCATGCACCAAAATTCAGAATTTTGAAGAAGAAGAACACTGTGCATCCACCATCTCGGTTTTGGATCTGATATGAACCTTATTGGATCTGATATGATCTTATTTGGATCTGATCTGATATTGTTTGGTTCAAAATTTCAGGTTCATAAACCTTCAATACTGCTTGTATCCGTTCTCATCAATGATGTGAAGAAACAAGTACCGCAAGTCTCCTACAAAACTGCTGTTGGGGATTTGATTTCATTTCATAGTTTTGGATCTGTTGTGAACTTATTTAGATCTGATTTATATTCTGATCTGATATTATTTGGTTCATATTTTAAAATCCAAGAGCTATCAGTCATGCTTGTAGCTGCTCTTACCAATTCCGGTGTGAAAAATCAAGTACCGCAGTTCTTCTTCAATTTTGTTGCTGGGGATTTGGTGTTAGTTTCCTCTTGTGAGGTTGCTGATATTTTATTTTGTGAATCATTAGATATTTATAAATCTATATCAAATTATGGAGCTCAAGCATTCGCTCTCCAGAGTCCCAAGGATTCTCTACCTTTGGTCACAAGCTCATCTCCTCACAGAACTAGTAAAGAGGAAGACATTCTGCATCCGCTTGGACACTTGCTCCTAAAAATTGGGGCTGACTTTACCACTCATGGTTTGTTGTTCAGGGCTGCAACATATCAGTTTCTTGAGTGTTCCACACATGGTTTGAATCCTCAAGAACCTTTGCTCTCTCTTCAGATGATTTCAGTTGCTCTACATGGGTCCAGTTTCCACCGTGCAGCTGTTTATATTTCTGATTCAATTGAGTGCATTGTTTTTCTTCCAAAGTGGAAGATTCCTCCAGACATATTCATTTAGTTTGGATTCAAAGGTTCACATGCACAGTCTCAAGATGCTGCTGCATAGAAGAACCAAATTCTTGATTTACTGCTTAGTTTGAGGGGTGGTATTTTTCCCATGAGGTTTTCCCCGTTTCCTTGGTTATATTAAGCAGTTACTTTATTGTACAGGGTGACCTATGGCCTTAGTTGCCAGGGCCCTAACATTTTATGCATCTATGTTTTCTAACTCTTCCTGAGTATAGCTTAAGGGGGGGTGTTTGAGACATCTACCATCATACATACTCTTTCGGTCAAATTGGCCTAGTTAAACCACTATCCTAAGTTTAATTGACATCAATGGAGCATTAATTGCCATCATCCAGTCACACCCACGCCTACCTACAGTCAAGGAGGCTAACTTAGCCTTCTCCTACAATTAAGGAGGCTAACCGGAGCACTCCGGGGGTGATCTGTGTGACATTAATGCACCTAATTGCTAACTGGTGGTTACAATCAGTTCAACCAGTCAGTTACAGTGAGTTAAGGCGCCTCCAGTCATTAAATATATTATTTAATGATTATTTAATAATTATTTATTATTATTTAATGAACTGGAGTCAACAAGGCGCCTCCACCAACTTCTGATGGTCAGTTCAGCTTCAGTTAACCTCATCGGGGTTCATTGGAGTCATGGAGCACTAGCACTTGATGATTGGATTGCTATGACATGTGTTTGATCTCCTTCAGTTGAGATTCAGTCATTTATTGCACTCCGACTTTAGTTAGGGTTTAGTGAGTCAATTAGGGTTTTGGTCAAGTTGTTAACTGAGTGAGATTGAATGGTTGAGAGTCAGTTAAGCTAGACTCACTCACTGAATTCGAATTGTCTCCTTAGGTATTCGAATTCTTCATGGAGTTAAGCCATTGCTCAGCATTGGAATTGTAACCCTTTATTGTTTATTAAATATACAGAGAGGAAACCAATTCTTGCTCCGATTATTTCCAATTCATGAGTATTTGTTAATTATTCTTTGATGATTTTGATTCCTAGTTCCTAGATCATGTGCAAGAATTAATACATATTTCCCTTAGTTAATGAAGATTCCTTCTGGGATCTTCCATACTTCAAGACCTAGAAAATAATGCATCAAGCCAAGGTCTTTCATCTCAAATTCGGTAGCGAGCTTCTTCTTACACTCTGATATTTGCTTGTCATTAACTGTTAGGAATAAATCATCCACAAACAACAACAATATGACAGGTTCATCATCCATAACCTTGAAGTAAAGGTTAGGATCAGCCTTACTTTTGGTAAATCCCAAGCTCGTCAAAAAACTATCAATTCTTCCATACCAAGCTCTTGGAGCTTGCTTCAATCCGTACAGGTTTTTCTTCAATTTACAAACATGTGTCCTTTTTTCTTCAACTTCAAAACCTTGTGGTTGTTCTCTATACACTTCTTCAATAAAACCATTTAGGAAGGTTGTTTTCACATCCATCTGGTGTAACTTCCATTATGTCTTCGTTGTTAGTGCCATGATGATTCTCGTAGAAGTGCACCTTGCTACAGGATAAAATGCCTCTTCATAATTGGTTCCTTCTTTTTGAGAGAATCCACGGGCCACAAATATGGATTTGTACTTCTCGATACTTACATCAGTTGTATGTTTTATCTTGTATATCCATTTGGAAGATACCACACTCTTACCTTCTTGTTTGGGAACTACTTCCCATACATCATTCTTTAGAATGGATTGGTATTCTTCCGTCATGGCTTCTACCCATTCTTTATTTTGAACATTTTCTTCAAAACAAGTAGGTTCTTTGCCTACAAGATCACACATCAAAGCCACATAACTAGGAAATGGATTTGGCTTCCTGCTCTGCCTTCTGGAGCCTTCTGGAGCACCATACATTTCTGTTTCTTGAATAATCTCATGAACCCAAGTTGGCTTTCTCTTGGGGTAGGTATTCATGTGGGGAGGTTCTTGGGGCTCCAACATATTATGTTCTTCCATAATCTCATCGAGAGAGAAGGTGCAACTTTCTTCATCGGTTTCGCAGCTTTAGGAGCTACAACCTCTTTGTAGCTTTCTTCAAGTTGACACTTTCTCGACTTGTATCTTCATCAAAGTTTGCATCCTTCATGATCAATCTTTAGGTTTGGTAGACATATGAGTACCTTGCCCACATGTGAGCAATCCCTCTATGGTCTTGTAGAATCATGGATCAAGGTTGCTTCTAATTGATCTATTAGTTTATACAAGCCACCCTCTAGTGATAGATACGTCTTCTAGAGAACATATTATTCAACTTCTTCTTTTGCTACCCTACTGGGAGGTTCTTCTTCTTTTGCTACCCTCCTAAGAGGTTCTTCTTCTTCTGCTAAGTTAGCATGATGTCTTCTTTTTTTCTTCCTCGTATATTCTTCTTTCTTTGTCGAACAATTTCTTGCAATGTGTGATATCTTATCACAATGGTAACATTAATAAGAGGAGAAATCTTTTCTACTTGTAATCTCCCATTTTATTCTTTTGCAACTTCTTACGAGGATAAGATCCCTGATGAGTTTCCTTCTTGAAATGATGCTTTCATTTTCTTCTTCCGGTATGAGTAGCTAGAGCATGGTAATCATCCCTAAGTAGTGCTTCTAGGTTAGCTACTCTAGCTTCTTCTTGAACACATTCTTCCCATAGGATATCAAATTTTATGATTTCCTTCCTTGCATAGATTGTCTAGATGAAGGAGTCCCATGGTCTACCAAGACCATTGAGAGCGGCCATTACTAGTTCAATTTCATCTTTCTTGTCTTCAATTGCTTTTAGTTGTTCTTTGAATTGAGAGACCCTTGTGAAGTATTCATGGATAGATTCACCCTTGCTCATCTTTTGAGTTGGGATCTCAGGTTCATTTTTAAGTTGATGTTTTTTCCTTCATACATTCTTGATGGGGCATCAAACATTTCCTTAAGTGTATCCTTAGATGATACTTTAGGAATCAAGTGATCCTTGATTGAATAAGGTATGATCCTCTTGGATCTAATGATATTTTTCATGTACCTTTCATTTGCTTCATCTTCTTCAGGATCTGGCACAACTTCCTTGATAAACTTTGCAACATCATTCTCTTCTAGAATGAGTCATATTCTGTATTTCCAAGTAAGGAAGTTTTCTATGCCTTCCAACTTGTCATTAAGCTTAGTGCTTGGAGACATATTGTCCCGGAGATCAAAAAAAATACAAAAATTGAAAATTTCTCATAAATGAAAACGTACTCACCAAAAGATACGTTTGATTGAGGAGAATATGATGGTACAGTCAAGTTCTAAAGAATCCATATCTAACCCTTGAAACTGGACTTGCAAGATCCTGGATTGCAAGTTCTGGTTATGTTTCTGGTTTTATGGTTTTCTAGTTTCAAGCCAAACTAGGGCTTGACTTTTCGGAGGATCTACCCACTGGAAAACTTCGATCTTGGTGCCACAAGATGTGTCTAGGAGGGATGCACTTCCCTATATCACTTGCACTCAAAAAATCCACTTTATTATAAAACCTTAATTTTCTTGTCTAGAGGAGAGAGATTTACCTCATGAAAGCTGCTCTTTTCAGGCTAGCTCTGATACCATGTTAAGTTTTCTATGTTGCCATTGTTTAACTCCTAACTTGATTAGCATTTAATACATTTTCACAATAACAACATAAAGAGGATCATTGAAAGGAACAAAATCACAAGGTACACAACAGTTTATCCTGGGAAAACCCTAAATGAAAAAAACCAGCAAAAAATTCCTCAATATAGATTATCAGTATGCAATGACCAAAGACCAAGGTCTCATCAAGTGAGATACCAAACCATAAGAGCCAAAACATCAAAGACATTGGTCCTCCTCTTTCTTTGTCCCTCCTTTCTCTCTCTTGTGCAATACAAGTGTGAATGAGTGTGTATAAATGAGGGATGGCGCCTCCCTATTTATATTGATATTCCCAACTGATATTTTCCCTGACTGGGTCAACCTATCTAACTAACAAGTTCAGCCTACCTAGGAAATCCCACAATAATAAATATATTATTATTTTCTTGATGTTTTTTACCTGACTTACAACCGAGGGTTTACCTCATGACTTTTACATGACCTTTTACATCAGTAAGATCTCCCAAAGGAGGAATAATAAAATTGTGAAGTACAAGTAGAATATTCTTCAAAGTTACATTATTTCAACACCTAAAAGGACGCAGAAACTATACATCATGATTCCCATATCTTATTAAGTAGTTATGGATATACATGTGACTCATTTATGTGATGTTAACACCTAGGATGATACTCAATATGGTTGTTATTTCATATAATACTACTTATGTTAATACTCAACATGTTTTGTCATTTCATAGTTATGAGACGCTACCACTTATATTGACACACGGTATTCAAACTTTGAAAGCTTATGTAATGTATTATGGGTTTCTATTTGATGAGAATATGTTTAGAAAGAATTTATAGTATATTGTTGATCTACAAATATGAGTATTAATCATTGTTCATGGTGGTGAATAAAAATATGTTTTAGGAAACTTACTATATTATATGTTTTCATTGGGGGGGCATAACTGTGAATGAGAATGATGATACTATATATATTTTTATTGACTTAGGGCAACCCAACAGATAATTTTATGCCAATTGTAGTTACACCAAAAGTCCACGGCTTCAGTTATATTAGTTGTAGGAGGAAAATATATGAAAGACTTTCGGTGCCTAAGGTTGGTTACCTTAGGAAGGATTTGGAGGAAGTCCAGGCCAACTTTTCAAGATGCATGGGGTACACTGGGGTAGTGTACTAGTGACCAAACACCTAGGTAACCAAAAGTCGTTGGGTAACCATATGAGACCCATAGGCTAATGAGGTCACAATAGATACCAACAGTAGTGAATGAATTAGCATTGAGACTAGTTGTGAACACTTTTGATGCCTATTTTATGATCCACAGACATGTTACAGTAGAAGGCCTATGCCATGGCAAACAGGACCATCTGGAGTTGGCATGGAGGGTTATGGAGACGAATTGGATGGTATGATTCTCAGGGAGAGAGTAAGTGAGGTATGAAGAAATGTTTGGTGTGTTGTGTTTATGACCTTCTGTCTAGATGAGTTGATTTTGATTTTATTAATTTTACTAATTTATGTCATGTTTTATGTAAGCCTGATAGGCTAGCTCAAATGGTTGTGTTGTGAAAAAGAAAGTAGAATGTCTCGAGGTCAAATCCCTAGGTGGCTATGCATATAAAGGGTTTCACTCAATGTCCTTGCATGGTGGGTTTCTTTATCACTACAACTGAACAGATTACCTTGGGTACCATCCTCGAAATGAAGGGAAGTGCTTGAGGGTTCTCGTGATGCTTTAATTTTTTTTAAATGTCATATTTTATGTAGTGTATGGTGAAATTAATAAATAACTTGTATTAATGGTTGCATATTAGATCCTAAGAAATTAATCAAAAGCATGTTGTAATTAGAGCGTCTGACTATATTAGTGCACGTGAAAAAAAATTGTTTGTTGGCCACACACAATTTTTTGTCTTCACAATAGTAATATATATTTATTATACTAATTAAGTAAACGTTGTATTGTTTTGTGATATAGTTTGTGTTATTAATTTAAGTTTAACCTTCTTATTGTAGAGGGTAGAACTTCGAGAAAGTTTCCTAAAGGAGTAGCATGTAACACTCCAAAAAATAACTTGTAAGAATGGTTGCATATTAGATCCTAGGAAATTAATCAAAAGCATGTTGTAATTAGGTGTCTGGTTGTATTAGTGCGGGAAGAAAATTTTTGTTTTGGCCACATGCACAAATTTGTGTCTTCATAACAGTACTAAATATTTGCTTTGCTAATTAAGTAAGCCTTGCATTGTCTTATGATATAGTTTCTTGTCGTTGTGGGGAATATAACTTCAAGACAAAGTTTCCTTAAAGGGGGTATGTAACACTCCAAAAGATTAATTAGGATTAGTTAAGTTATTAGATGCCTAGTTAGCTATTAAGAACATATTAATAAATTAGATATAATTTAATTTGAGAATATGATAATAAAAAAGTTAAGCATTAACTATAACAGGTTTTAAAAAATAGATAAATTGTTAGAAAGTAATTAGAAAAGTAATGTGCATGGAGACTACTTTTTTTTCACACGAGACCACTTGACACTCATGCAAAATAACTCCAATTTAATTAACTATTTGAATTACTTGCATAAAACATTGAATTGGGGACATATTAGGAGGTTCATGCTAGTTCATTATGGTCTGGTCTAGTGTTAGTGTTGAGTTATGTATGTTATTGTTGGGATTGTTAGTAAATGTTAGAGAACACCAAAGTGTGATTGTCTTCTTGTGTTTCTTTCTTGACTGAGTTTTTGGTGTGGATCACTGGTGTAAGGAGGATTAAGTGTTGACATGGAGGTAAAAAAGTTGAGATAACATTATCTCTTGGGGGATTGGGGACCTCGATTGTCAACTAAGGGTTGGTTGGGTGAAGAGTTGTCCCCCTAAACCTATTGTTGTTGAGGAGAGAGTTGGATGTTGGAGGTCAATGGGGCACTGCAACCAGGGAGCATCTACATGTTAAAATTAATTGTTATGAAATAATTATATAGTTAGTTTTTATTGTTCAATAAATACAAGAAAAAAGAAATTGAATTTCTTTATGAAGGACCGTCTAATTCTACTAAAATCGAATTTACCTTTAATTCTGGTTTTTTAAAAGGTACTAACTTAGATAGAAGAATTCATCAATGTAACATGTTAAAACTAAATCCATTTTATTATTGTTTAAGCTTGTTTATTGATTGTAAGTTCTCTTAAATGAAATTTGGTTAAAACTCCTATGATCCCCCCCTAAAATTCTTAATGGCCCTACATACAGACTTGAAATATACATTAATAATTTATTCCATTCCAAATCAAATAAAGATAAATATGCAGGTTAGAGTTAGTCGGTAAAAGAAATATTACACTACATTCTAAATTATGTTTAGTTATATTCCAGAAACATTCACATACTCCTACATGATTAATGGTAAAGGTATCACCATAATAACAATTACAATAATTGTTCCAAAGTTTAAACAAACATCCAATATAATCTAGAAACATTCCAGAAACATTCGCATACTCTTACATGATTAATGGTAAAGGTATCACCATAATAACAATTATGGTAATTGTTCCAAAATTTAAACAAACACCCAATATAATCCAGCACCTAAACTTAGTTATTGTGCATTATTGACCTAAGGACCTTGATCAACAACGTGATTAGCAATATGGTCCTTACACCCAACTTGTGCTAAGTCACAAGGTTCAAGTTCAAGTTCAAGTTCGGCAACTATTAGGTTCAATTTGGATTCAAAATTTCCCACAAGGTTCAGATGATGTTTGCTATTAGGTTCATCTATATACATTTCAAAATAACATAAAATAGTTAGAAATCAACATCAATAAACATATGAGTAAAAATTGTGATCAATAAACATATATGACTTGTAACCTAATCATGATAAAATTCAATCATCAATGCCCTTATTAAAATTTAAAGATATATTGCAACTACAAATTGCAAAAAACAAATTCTTCAAACTTCAAAATTTTAAAGGATGTCCATAATGTCGAGGGGCTCTCAAAGGTAGAGAGTTTCTTTTCACAAACTATGGAGTTTTGAAGACCAAATGGTCACCAAGGGAGGGCACCAAAGTTGTGGTCTAAGTCCACCTATCTTCCCCATACAAAATGTGTTGAATCTTGTGCAAATATGTTGAGCCTTAATCTTTAAAACTTTAATAGCAAAAATATAGATCACTTGAAATCAATAAACCATTCACATGAATGGTTTATTGATATATCTTAATATATCCATATCCATTGGCCCTATCCATGGCCCTCATCCATTCTGGTCTGTTATTCTTTTTATATTTTTTAAATATTATATTAGGCTGACTTATGCCACATGTCACATTGGCATTAGACAGACATTACACCTCCCTCACACTAAGCTGTAGAATACACCTTGCTTCTCTCTATCCAATTATTCTATAAGATATAATTTGTAACAGCAAAATCTGGCCCAGTGCACATTTCCACCTGATGATTGTATTGTATCTATTCCTAAAGCTTGCCCTCTCTTAACCCATAGATTATGTTGTTTCATTTTACTTGTATCCCTTAGTTTTCCTACCTAGGTCCTTTGGAGCATCCTTTGCCATTTCAGTAGACACATGGATCCCTGCCACCTTGAATTCCCTCAAATCATGCACCTGTTGACCTGTTCAAAGCCCTGACTCTCTTTCTAAGTCTCTGTCGAACCTAGGGTAGTATCAGTTTGCAGAACAGTGTCTGACCATTCCATGTTACTCTCAACAGATAGTTGTTACCAACATAATCCTGCAATCCTGTCCCTGTCTGCAATATTTTATTCTGTGGGATAGGGGACGAGGGCATGGGGACATAATCACGCCATTTCGGAACCTAGAAGATTCTGAGCATACCTCTTGCAAGCCATGGCATCATGGAGTGTTTCTAATTCTCACTTTGAATATGGGGGAAAGGGAAATCATGCCAATTTATTGCCAAATAAAAATCTGTGATTATATTTTAGGAAATTGCATGTCAGGTAAGAAAAACATTTTGCAGCTACAGTTATATATACTGTAATTTTTCAATCACACAAACAGAGAGAACAGACACCAAAAGACTGCCATTTGCCTATTCTGTTGCTTGTTCTGTGTCCTGCCTCTAGCATGGATCCTAATATATTATTTCTCTCATGTTTTCCAACAATCAAATGGCTGATAACAGAGATCAGACCATATAAAAGCATAATTAAAGCATTTCACATTAAGCATTGTAATTAGGCCAGACATACCTTGCTGGTCTGAATGGAATATTTTTATTTTCAAGATTCATTTAACTCACGCAAAGCACATTTTGACATCCACAATCAATTATAAAGGATTTAACAGCAAGCCTGCATATACCATCTACAGCAATTGGATGCACTGAAAACATTCATCAAAGAAGCACTCAATGTCAAATTAAAATCTGAGGGCCACTCACACGAGCAGTTAAGTCGATTATGTTAGAGATGGGGGGAGGATATGTTGCCTAAATTGTTATACACAATACTCCAAAGCTCAAAGTTCAAACTATGTGGCCAATGCCAGATTTCTAATAGGCTGACACCCCCACTAATTTCTAGAACTCTTGTGCATTCAATTGTCTAGACCTCATCCTATAGATCTTTGGAAAATTATTTGGGTCAAATCAATTGTGAAGAAGGTAGGGTCCTAAGCTTGATGAGGAAATTTAACAGAGAACAAAGAGTTTGATTTCTCTGCCAAATCTAGATTTGCCATATATTCCATCTCTTTAAAATTTATTTGTACACAAAGTTGAAGTGAATGTGTGTGTCTGTCCACTAGGCTAGACCAAAATATAAAAACTCAACGGATGGCATTGAGGTTGCAACACTGGTCTTCAATGATGTTTCTGGAGGGAGGCCTAGTTATTACTGGTAAGGGTGCTTAGACTAGCAGATTGGAAAAAACTTGTAAGGGTTATATATATGAGGCCATGGATATGGCCAAGAAAGCCATATCCATGGAGGAAGGAAAATAAATACATGATTCTATAGGATATCAAGATAAAAAAGAAAATTGGAAAAGACATGTTAAATATATAAAACACCCAACGTTTTGGACTTCCAAAGGGAGTCCATCTTCTGGGGATCGTAATGCTAAGATTGAGATGGTTAATTATGTTTGAGAGAGCAATCATAAATACTGATTATTTATGAGGGACCTGTGAGGTCGGCTTGGTCATAATTCACAACATTTGTGTGATGGAAAATTTGATTGATGATCGATTTCCACTTGCCACTCAATCTCGACTATCAACCCATCATCTTTATTTAGAGTATTGCTCTACTTCTCAATCTCAACAGCTTCCTTTATATTCTTCTTTTTAAAAAGTGCTCTTATTTTATAATTAATTTTTCATTTTCTATATAAGTGTGATAGGACGAAGAGTGTTCTGCAACAGTCCTCCATATGCGGCCTTTTGGGGAGTTTGAGAGGAGACAGCGCAGAGCTAGAGAACAGGCAAGCTCCAGACCAGCACACCAGACCATTGATCACAATCTTATGCTTCGGGCCATCATTGAGGAGGCACATCACTGCTCTTCAAAAGTTTACTATTGTTGTGTAGACTTTCTAAAGGCATTTGACTATGTCCCCACGGTGGCACCATTTCAAAGACTCCAAGACATGGCATTTTCAGACCCTTCTGGTTGCCATTATGAGACTATATGAGTCAATCCTTGGTCGTCTTCGCACGGCCCATGGTATCTCAGATTTTATCAGGAGTACCATTGGGGTTAAGCAGGGGTGTCCACTTTCCCCCACTCTATTTGGGATATATATAGATGAGCTAGAATCCTTCTTACAGGAGCACTCTCAACGCAGTGATGGGAGCCTTCTTCATCAGGTCATGATCTCTATTATGCACTTGGTTGACATGTTTGGTCTTCTTGGCCTCATCCCCAAAGGGATTACAGAGACAGTTCGATGCCTTGACCCTCTTTTGTGATCTTCATCAATTGACAATCAACTTGGGTGAAACCAAGCTCATGATCTTCACCAATCAGAGAGGTTACTAACCACAGTCCTCTATGGATCTGAGGTGTGGGGACCATGTCTACTAGATAACGATTGGACCTCAGCAAAGAGAGTGCAGATCCTTCTCCTTCATTGCATCATCCAATCAAAACAGATCATACCACAGCCCATTATACTTGTAGAGTTTGGTGCTCGACCTTTTCGGCTTGAGGTTGTATTCAATCTTGTCCCTCTCTTACATCGCCTTCAAAGCTTTGCTGACTCAGTACAGAGGTATGATCGGTACCCATATTTGGCCTATCTCTCTTCAAAGGCCATCGCCTCAGCCATCCCTTCAGGGCTCTCTAGAAGTCCATTCGCAACCATCCCTTTAGGGCGCTCTAGAAGTTCATTCGCAGGTGTTACAAATCTATTAGCATCTCTATCAACCTTACGATGGATAGGCTTCCTCCATTTAGGTATTCTTTCGACGCCCCTGACCACCTCTTACCTACCAAGTAGGAGTTGAAGAAAATCGCTAGAGATGACATTTATGTGTTGATGAAATTGTCATTGATGCCAACATGGACTTGCAGTGGCCCCACAGGATGTCATTGATGCCACAAAGTCCCTCTTACAGTGCCTTGGACCCCTTACAGAGTGGGTTTGTGCTTTGAAGCACCTTGTACCCAATTGACAAGGTCCCTGTATCCACAAGACTGGATCCTGATGCCACCACCTTGTTGAAGATATTAAAGACCCTGCTGATGGTGTTGAAGACCCTAGAGATGGTCCTGAAGCCTTGATGAACGTTGGAGAAACCCTAGATTGGTTAGAGAAGCATTAATGACCCATTCTGTGGTCATTCATGCTATGATGTTGTTATGATAGGGTCATGGTATCCTAGGAGAAGGTTTGGAAACCCCGCAAGTTGGTTTGCATGGTTATTGATGACTTGATGGGGTCCTTGAACCCTTGAAGGAGATGATATGGTTACTTTTGGATGATGGGGTCCTTGGTCACACATGTCATGGTGTTGGGATTCTTTGATGAAGCCCTTGATGGCTTGATACACCCTTGCATGTGATGGTTTGGGTCTTGAACCCACATATTGGCAGCTTGATGATGGCACCTACACACAAGCCCACAAACAAGTCAACTCTCCAAAAAGAATATAGAAAGATGGACAGGTCGGCTCCACAAAAGAAGATTGTGACAAGTCGGCTCAACAAAAATTATAAAATTAAAAATAACCATAGTACAAGTCGGCTCCTTAAATTTGTGAAAAATGCGTATAAATAGAAACCAACACTTTCATTTCTAAGTGTGAAATTTACATAGCTCTGAGGTAATTTCGGAGGTCTGTGGTAGCCGAAGTAAGCAACAGTCTTTTGGAGCTTTTTTTTCTCTCTGATATTCGGGTATCTCTGAGGCAGCCGTTAGAGAAGGAGCAGCAGTCAATGGTCTATAACAGACCCGAATTTTACAGCATCATTTATTTTATTTTTTTTGGTGGAATTTCGGGGTCTGAGCTCAATGTCTGAGGAAAATTCGGGTGCATCAGTTAGGAGCAGTCCCAAGATAGCAGAGGAACAGACCTGAATTTAGCAGCAGTAGCAGAATTCGTTTGGAGCAGCAGATAAGCCCTAATTTTTATCTTTTCTTATCAGCAGACCCGAATTCTTCTTGAGGTTGATCGTTAGACTTGATCCCAATTTTCTGTTGGACTAGGCAGCAAATATAATCGGTGGAAGGAGTGAAGATTTAGTTTAACAGTTTTCGGTGGAGGAGCAGAGAACACGTTGACTGAGGCAGCAGTAGGAGCAACCAATGAATTTTTGCAGCAGTTTGTTTTTCTTTTGTTTTTGATGATGCCCTAATTTATTGGCAACAACAGTATGTCATGAATTCGGTGGAGTGGCCCTGATATTTTCGTAATTGTCTGAGGTAGAATTTGTGGGAAGGAGCAGTACAACCAGCTCTCGTGTCTAAGGAAGGACAAAACTTTTGACAATGCATTGTATCTTATCTTTTGGAGCATGTTGAAGAATTAATTGGCAAATTCTGAACTTGATGACTTGGTTTCAGCAGCAGTAAGCTTAAGACAGTCTTGAATGTCTGAAGATAACAGCCCTATGATGGAAACAGCCTTCTTTTGAGCGATATTTATTGATGGCTTCTCTTGCTGCAAGTCCGAGTTTATCACTGATTGAAGTTTCTTTTTGTGATATAAAAAGAAGGTCTGATATATTAAACAGACCGAGGGTTTCCACAGACCCAAAACAGTCACAAGCTGATACACTATCCAAGTTTTGTACTTGACAGTCTTGCTAGGACTCATCTCAGGCCTGTTGGGGTTTACACCAGCAGCACAAGTACAAGCTAGCATCCCAAGGTATGAGGTCTTCTACAACAAGATATGCATTCATATACACAGTTTATAACAGTACAAGTGTCTGAACTGAACCTTCTCTTGCTGGCCTGAGGAAGAATTTTTGGATAAACAACAGCAGCATATCTGAGTTTTAATAGCTGGTACAAATCCAAGATGATGGAAGTCTGAGTGTTTATTATGGGGTTATGTTTGCACAGTTCAATGACAAGTCCAAGTTTGATGCATACACACAGTCCAAGTCTTATCGGAAGTCATCTCAACAGCCTAAGCTTCAAGGTGTGTGCACAGTCACGATTTGGTTGAAGTTCTACTCAGCACAGTCCACAGGACAAGGTATACACAGTCAGCTCAGTGATATACAGTCAAGGTATGAAGGTATGTTTATATGTGTTTATGTAGTAATGATGCACAAGTAACAAACAAGTGATGTGTGAAGATATGTGATAAAACAAACCCTATGATGGGATGCCTTCCTTGATGATGCACTGTATGATTATGAGGTAAGATGATGCATGCAACTATCCAGTGGTATATTGATGATTAAGTTGGAACAATAATGATGTGAGTATATGAAGCATGTACAGTAATAATTCTGGTAATGATGATTTATTACAAGCACACAGTGCATAGATTAAGCCACTACAAAGATAGCTCATTGGGTAGAAATGAAGAGAGAGTAAGCCATTACACATACACAAGTCTGAGTTTGGTATTTTAGCTTAAAAGTGGCATGCACAGTCATGTACAGCAAATGAAAGGGCTTTTAACTGAGCATAGATACACTACAAGGGTGTGTGAAGGTTGAATGTTGACTGCCTCTGTTGACATCTACAGCACTTGCTCTCACAATCCAAGTTTGTATGGTTACACAGTGTTTAGGGTTCTTCCTAAACAACAAATGCAGTCTGAGTTACTCCATACTACACAGATAAAGGTAAGTCCTATGGTGATATATTGATGTTCTACTGTGATGTGATGATACCCCTACACTTGTTGCATACCTTGATAGTATATGCAATGGCTGAGTTCATGTACAGTACTAGTATATTTTTACAGTGAGGTGTGCATTGACAAGTAACAGTATACAGTTAGGAAGTGATATAGTGGTGTGCACTATAGTGACATGCAGTGAATGTGCAATAAATCAATGTGACAGAAGTGATATCTTGATGTATGAAGACTTACTATATGATGTTGATGATGTCTTGATGGTGCCTTGTACATATGATGAGATGATTTTTTTATGTATGGTGACTATGGTTTGAACAGCACACTCTAAATGAGTGACTTGCCCTTGAAGACATAAACATGTTGATGCATCCCCATACACTATGATATGATGTTGTATACTTTGATGATAACACATACTCTGATAATGATGAACACCAAGATGATGAACTAACATGATGATCCAGACCTTGATGTCCCAGACCTTACCTTGATGATATTGATGGTGACAGTCTTCAGAAGTGTCACCTAGAATTGCAGAAGAAGTATTGACCAGAGGCAGAGTTGCAACAGTGAAGATTGATGAGCAGTGAAGAGGATGAGCAGCAGAGGTTGACAAGCATAGAATGGCAACAGCAGTGTTGATAAAGAGCAGAGATTGATGATCAGTGATAGGAGTTGTATGATGACTTGACAGTGAGAAGCATTGATGATGAGCAGCGTTGATGATGAGCAGATGAGCATGGGCAGAGATAGTTGGCAGCAGATTGAACAGACAAGTAATGTTGATGTGATTGATAAGATGACGTAACAATAAGTTTTAATTTGAAAAGCAAGCTTGTCTTGCTTTTGAGGTTAGGATACCTCAAACCCTTCTTAGCAGGGTCTAAAAAAACCAGGCAGGGTCCTGGATGCAGAGTAGGTGCTCTTCATATCAGTAGGTGCTGATTTTACCTCACAGTTGTAGCCGGACCAAAACTAATATAAAAAGATTACAAAATTATATGGTGTTGTGTTCTTTTGTGTTATGGTTCTTGATTAATCAAATGCTTATGATATGTTTATGAAATGATTATGAGATTGATAGAATGATGAATTGGTAGTTAATTGTGACAAGCTAAGAAAAGTTTTAAAATTGGCTTCACACTGATTCTATTAATTCTTGCACATGATCTAGGAACTAGGAATCAAAATCATCAAAGAATAATTAACAAATACTCATGAATTGGAAATTATCGGAACCAGAAATAGTTTCCTCTCTGTATATTTAATAAACAATAAAGGGTTACAATACCAATGCTGAGCAATGGCTTAACTCCATGAAGAATTCGAATACCTAAGGAGACAATTCGAATTCAGTGAGTGAGTCTAGCTTAACTGACTCTCAACCATTCAATCTCACTCAGTTAACCACTTGACCAAAACCCTAATTGACTCACCAAACCCTAACTAAAGTCGGAGTGCAATAAATGACTGAATCTCAACTGAAGGAGATCAAACACATGTCATAGCAATCCAACCATCAAGTGCTAGTGCTGCATGACTTCAATGAACCCCGATGAGGTTAACTGAAGCTGAACTGACCATCAGAAGTAGGTGGAGGCGCATTGTTGACTCCAGATCATTAAATAATAATAAATAATCATTAAATAATATATTTAATGAGAGGAGGCGCCCTAACTGACTGGTTGAACTGATTGTAACCACCAATTAGCAATTAGGTGCATTAATATCACTCAGATCACCCCCGGAGTGCTCCAGTTAGCCTCCTTGACTGTAGGAGAAGGCTAAGTTAGCCTCCTTGACTGTAGGTAGGCGTGGGTGTGACTGGATGATGGAAATTAATGCTCCACTGATGTCAATTAAACTTAGGATAGTGGTTTAACTAGGCCAATTTGACCGAAAGAGTGTGTATGATGGTAGATGTCTCCAACACCCCCCCCCTTAAGCTATACTCAGGAAGAGTTAGAAAACAGATATGCATAAAAATGTTAGGGCCCTAGCAACTAAGGCCATAGGTCACCCTGTACAATAAAGTAACTGCTTAATATAAGCAAGGAAACGGGGAAAACCTCATGGGAAAAATACCCCCCCTCAAACTAAGCAGTAAATCAAGAATTTGGTTCTTCTATGCAGCAGCATCCTGAGATTGTGCATGTGAACCTCTAAATCCAAACTAAATGAATATGTCTGGAGGAATCTTCCACTTTGGAAGAAAAACAATGCACTCAACTGAATCAGAAATATAAACAGCTGCACGGTGGAAACTGGACCCATGTAGAGCAACTGAAATCATCTGAAGAGAGAGCAAAGGTTCTTGAGGATTCGAACCATGTGTGGAACACTCAAGAAACTGATATGTTGCAGCCTTGAACAGAAAACCATGAGTGGTAAAATCAACCCCAAGTTTTAGGAGCAAGTGTCCAAGCGGATGCAGAATGTCTTCCTCTTTACTAGTTCTGTGAGGAGATGAGCTTGTGACCAAAGGTAGAGAATCCCTGGGACTCTGGAGAGCGAATGCTTGAGCTCCATAATCTGATATAGATTCTGAAATAGCTAATGAATCACAAAATAAAATATCAACAACCTCATAAGAGGAAACTAACACCAAATCCCCATCAACTAAATTGAAGAAGAACTGCGGTACTTGATTTTTCACACCGGAATTGGTGAGAGCAGCTACAAGCATGACTGAAAGCTCTTGAATTTTAAAATATGAACAAAATAATATCAGATCAGAATGTAAATCAAATCTAAATAAGTTCACAACAGATCCAAAACTGTGAAATGAAATCAAATCCCCAGCAGCAGTTTCGAAGGAGACTTGCGGTACTTGTTTCTTCACACCGTTGATGAGAACCGCTACAAGCAGTACTGAAGGTTTATGAACCTGAAATTTTGAACCAAGCAATATCAGATCAGATCCAAATAAGATCATATCAGATCCAATAAGGTTCATATCAGATCCAAAATTATGGTCAACCGAGACAGTAGATGCACAGTTTTCTTCGTCTTCAAAATTCTGAATTTTGGTGCATGCAATCCTGCAAAATTTTGCTGGAAGATCTAGATCATGGGGAGAGAATGTGTCACTCTTATAATCTGATATTTCTTCCAAAATATCCAAGTTTTTACATATTTGCACACCAGCAGCAACATTAGAGGGAGAAAAATCAAATTTCTCTTCACTTTCGGAAGCAATTACTGGTAAATTTTGCACAGAATTCAAAGGAAAATCACTGGTGAATGTTTGCATGGAAGTGCAGCAGTATTTTTCTTCAATATCAGAGATTCGAATGTCTTCTTCTGTTTCAGCAATATGAGCAGATGAGATATCAAAGATCTCATGAACTTCCGGAGCATCAGGAGAAGGAGTCACTTCATGGAGACTTTCTTCAATTCGAATTGAATGTGTAGAAGATTCCGCTTCGTCTTCATCTTGAACAACTTCATCAGAGAGAGTAGAGGCTGAGAATTTTGAGTAAAGAACTCTTGTGGTGCTGGATGTGATCTCCAAAGTACTATTATGATCCTCATTGTGCTTGCCAAAGGTTTTGTCCAATATTGTCCAGACTTCCTTTGGGTATTCAGCAGAACAAAGATTAAGGTAGTACAAGCTATCATCAAGGGCCAGACATATTGCTCCAATAGCTCTATCACTGTCATTTAGCCAGTCATTCTCATTCTCATAAGACTCTTTTCCAAGTCCAATAGACACCTCATAGATACCTCGTCTCTTTAGAGATGCAATCATCTTCAACTTCCATTCCGAATAGCTTGTGAATGGGGTGAGAAGAGGGATTGATGAGTCCATTTGAAGTTGTACCTGTTAAGACCTGCAAATCAAAACAAAAGGGGCACCGTAAGGTCGGATTGAGCTATTGCTCAAATTTCATGGAGAAATCTGTCAAAAAGCTTGTTCTTGAGAGATTGTTCTTCGTCCCGCCACATGCTGTGATACCATATTAATTCTTGCACATGATCTAGGAACTAGGAATCAAAATCATCAAAGAATAATTAACAAATACTCATGAATTGGAAATTATCGGAACCAGAAATGGTTTCCTCTCTATATATTTAATAAACAATAAAGGGTTACAATACCAATGCTGAGCAATGGCTTAACTCCATGAAGAATTCGAATACCTAAGGAGACAATTCGAATTCAATGAGTGAGTCTAGCTTAACTAACTCTCAACCATTCAATCTCACTCAGTTAACCACTTGACCAAAACCCTAATTGACTCACCAAACCCTAACTGAAGTCGAAGTGCAATAAATGACTGAATCTCAACTGAAGGAGATCAAACACATGTCATAGCAATCCAACCATCAAGTGCTAGTGCTGCATGACTTCAATGAACCCTGATGAGGTTAACTGAAGCTAAACTGACCATCAGAAGTAGGTGGAGGCGCCTTGTTGACTCCAGATCATTAAATAATAATAAATAATCATTAAATAATATATTTAATGAGAGGAGGCGCCCTAACTAACTGGTTGAACTGATTGTAACCACCAGTGAGCAATTAGGTGCATTAATATCACTCAGATCACCCCCGGAGTGCTCCAGTTAGCCTCCTTGACTGTAGGAGAAGGCTAAGTTAGCCTCCTTGACTGTAGGTAGGCGTGGGTGTGACTAGATGATGGAAATTAATGCTCCACTGATGTCAATTAAACTTAGGATAGTGGTTTAACTAGGCCAATTTGAACGAAAGAGTGTGTATGATGGTAGATGTCTCCAACAGATTCACCCCCCCTCTCAGTGTCTAACATTATGGACAGTTTGTGCAGGTCACTTGGATCAACCCTCAAGGGAGTTACGTCTCAAGATGGCCTTCTACACTATGCACTCCTTGGATCTAGGGGTCAACCTCATTGTTCAACCCCCTTACACATTCCGCCATTAGGCACATGCTCTTCGTATTCCTTTAGGCCAGTTCAGAATGGGATCTCATTGTCTTCGAGTAGAGACAAATCACCAGCTTGACCGGTCAGACAAGATCTGCCATGTATGTCACCTCCAAGAGGTTGAGACCAAGGAGCACTTCATCTTTTGGTGGCCTATTTACTACAAGATCTGTGGGTGGTTTCATGTTTCATTGTCTTTTCAGGGACCTTACAGAGCTTCGAACTTTGACCAAATTCTTCAGATACCCTGATCAAAGATGTCTGGCCTTATACTTGCAGGAAGCCCTCCTCTGTCTTTGCTCCTTCACCCTCCAGCGACATTCTCAACCTCAGTCAAGACCAATCTCCACTCAAAGTATCACTTCTTTCTAGTGCTTCCTTCCTATAGGGGCACCAAGAGACAGACAAATGGTGGCACTAACCATGACCGCTTTGTTAGGACACGGAAGCCCACATCCACCTTCGCCCATCACCAACAACAGGGCCAGTCTCGACCCCACCACAGGTGTCGAATGACCTCATCTAGGATACAGTGGCAAGGTCCCTCCTCCAAGAAGTGGCACGTTACCCATCATAGCGCTTCTTCCAATTCTTCTTCCAAACAAAGTACTCTTTTGAGCTTTCTTTAGTCGGCCTCGGATGGTAGGAGATATGCTCCCTATGCTTCCAGTGCCCCATGACAGCGAAAATTCACCATTACAGTATAACATCTCTTAGATCCACTCTCGTACGTTTTCTTGATCAGCTATCTTCATATCTCTCCTTGTATATCTCTCCCTGGGATCGGATCTCTATTTGTGGAGTTAGGGTTAGGCTTGAGTGCTACTTTTAGCTTTTTATGGGAGCTTCTATTATTGGGATCCCACTTTGTATTGTAACTATGGCACCACACAATCCCTTTGACCTACTTTTGTGGTCATTTGTTAGACATTAATAAAATGATCTTATCTTATCTGCGAAGGCCGATTTCGATGCCCTGTCTTTACATATATTCATTGCATGTTCCTTGAGCTTAATTTGAAATGACCTCCCAGTTCCTCTGATATAAACTTTGTTCACACCAGCACTGTAATGTTAGATCTGAACACACCACAAAGACTGGATTTAACAAAAGCAATAATTATTTTATTTGCATTAATACAAAGAAATATTCCAATCTGATAGTTGAAATTTACAAAACGAATTGCTCTCACACAGAAATGGCTGAACAACAACTAATTTTCCCCTTGATCAGTGCCTAAAACAATTTCATGAACAACAGACTAATTTTCCCCTCAATCAGTGCCTAAAACAATTTCATGAAGCTCTGTCCAGCACCCAGGAAACTCCCAATCTCTCACACAGCCAACAACACCCAACAAATGCCCCTGCATCAGAATCCCCTAGTAAGCGAAAATGTGAGCATCCTGCTCACAGAGTTGTTGATAAAACCTTAGTCAATGGCCAACCAATTCAGCCCAACCCAGCTTCAAAAAATTTCATGTTGTGTCATC
Organism: Pseudotsuga menziesii; assembly: GCA_001517045.1. Classification (NCBI taxonomy): domain Eukaryota; kingdom Viridiplantae; phylum Streptophyta; class Pinopsida; order Pinales; family Pinaceae; genus Pseudotsuga; species Pseudotsuga menziesii. The sequence goes on from LPNX011098436.1 coordinate 276,790, forward strand.
CAAACTTCCATCTTTGCAACGAACCAAGTACTCTTTGTACCCAGTCCTCCTCCTTGGGTGACATCTTTCTTCAAGGATTTCTTTCACTTTGTGTCGTTCCTTTTCTAGAACTTGTGCTTTCCAATCTGCAACTTGTGCTTATTCTTCTTCCCCATCGCCCCCTTCATAATACTGATATAAATCAGCCACACTGAAAATCGAGATCTCCAAACCTTCCAATGACTCAAGCTCGTATGCATTATTTGAAAAAGTCTCCAAAATTCTGCAGGGTCCTATCCTTTTAAATTTTACGATGTTATACATTCCTTTTAGGAACCTTTCCTTCAGTGAATTTCACCTCTCTTCTGCTCAACTCTGCATAATCTTTATATTTCAAGCTGCTTTACTATAGCTGCCTTTTAACCTGTTCATGCACTTCTTTCATAGATTTTGCAAATGTTTCAGCATTTGTGATTCTCACACTTGTTTTGGGCAAGCTCATCAATCTGTCACTCCTTTCAGTGACTTCCCATATACAATCTGAAATGGTGTATTCCCTGTAAATCTATTCACTGAGACATTATATGCAAATTCCACTTTTGCCAAGATTGTATCCCATTGTCCTGCCTTTCTCCATCTAAACATCTCATAAAGTTTCCCAAACTGCAGCTGACCTCATTATATGCAAATTCAGCTTTTGCCAAGATTGTATCCCATTGTCCTGCCTTTCTCCAACTAAACATCTCATAAAGTTTCCCAAACTGCAGCTGACCGCTTCCATTTGCCCATCAGTCTAAGGATGATAGGCTAAATTGAATCACAATTTTGTTCCCAATTTCTTCCATAAGGTCCTACAAAGATGCCAAAGAAACTTGCTTCCCAATCCAAAGTGATGGTCTTTGGCAAAACATGTAATTGATATACTTCCTTGAAAAACAAAACATTGATGTTTGTGGCATCATTGGTCCTCTTACATGGGATGAAATGCACCATCTTTGAAAATCTATAGACAGCTACAAAGATAGAGTCCTTACCTCACTGAAACTTGGCAACCCAAGAAAAACTAAAAGTCATTACACTTCTTTCATCTTGAAAGCAGTCTTCCACTCATCACCTTCCTGAATCCTAATTTGGTAATAGTCACTCTTCAAGTTAATCTTGGAGTAATACTTGGCTCCACTCAAATAGTCCATTAAGTCATCCATTCTTAGCAATGGACATCTATACTTAATGGTTACTTTGTTGATGGCTCTTGAATCTGTGCACGTCCTCCAGTCCCCTCCTTTCTTTGGTGCAAGGACAGATGTTACCACACATGGACTTAGGCTTTCCTTTATCAAACCTCCGTCCAACAAGTCTTAGAGCTGCATGTTTATCTCTTCACTTTCTGTCGGTGTCATTCTATGAGATGCCTTTTTCGGCAAGCTTGAACCAGGAATCAAATCTATTTGATGAGATATGCTCATCATCGGTCGAAAACCAATTGGCAAGTCATTTGAAAGGATTACTTCCTATTTTCCTAGCAGCTCCTTCACTTCCACTGGTAGCGCACACTACAATTCAGATTTATTTTCCCTTGGAAGAATTGCATAGCAGCATTTTGATTTCTTTACATCCTTCAAGAACTACTTCACTGAAACCAACAAGGACAGTTGGTACCGCACATGGACTTAGGCTTTCCCTTATCAAACCTCCGTCCAACAAGTCTTTGACCTGCCTGTTTATCTCTTCACTTTCTATTGGTATCATTCTATGAGGCACCTTTTTCAGGAAGCTTGAACCAGGAATCAAATATATTCGATGAGATATGCTCCTCATCTATGGAAAACCGGTTTGCAAGTCATTTAAAATGATTAACTCATATTTTCCTAGCAGCTCCTTCACTTCCACTGGTACCTCATGCTACAATTCAGATTTCTTTTCCCTTGGAAGAATTGCATAGCAGAATTTTCATTTCATACAAAATTCCAGGAATTCATTTCACCATATTTCTTCAAGTCTTGTTCGCAATGCTGTCGGAGAGGCAATCCAAGCCCTCGCCAGAAGTTACACAAGCGCTTTGCATATACCAATGGCGTCGCCTGAGAAGAACCGCCACACATTCCTGAAAATGTTGATCACGAATAAGACTGTCATAATGCGGTCCAGGATGGTCTTTAGGTGATTACAACAACACTTGAACACAGTTTGAGCACGCTTGTAACGTCCCCGGCCCTCCAACCGGCGAAGAGGATGCAACGGTGTCATTAAACATCCGGGCAACTAGCCCCATGGACATGAAGATACATAAAACCAAAATGCTTGAACATAAAACGTGCTAAAATGCATAATCCTTTACATACACATCGGAAGCAAACATACATTCATTCAAGCATTCAACATGTTCATCATCATTCATTAAACAATAAATATAAATGCAGAGACGAAATGGTCAAGAATACTTATCTTATAAAGGATTCATCCCGCAACCAGCGATGTCGCTGCAACGTTCCACCCAACCATAGGCCAGTGTGCTCCTTAATCTCTCAGCAACGCTGCCACCCCTGAGCTGGGCATGATTCCCCAAGGAATATGAAACAAGCAGGCTTACACATAGCCAAGGATACACAAAACAGCAAATCAGCCAAGCCAACACCGTTGAGTTTATCAAGCCATCCACAAATCAACCAAGCCAACACAGTTGGGTTTATTAGGCCGTCACGGAGCTGGGAAAGGCTAATCGCTAAGCTGGTGAGCTCATTGCAGAGCTAAGGACACCTACACCAGAACTAGCATGGCTTCTAGAACACCCACACATACCCAACACAAGGAAATCACTCCCTTCTTTGCTACACAGTCTCTCAGGCCCTGACCTCCCTTCCAGTGCTATTCAGGAGTTGTGGAGAAGAAAGCCAACCCTCTAGCTCTGTCTATGTGGCTCCCAAACACACCAGGTTTATCAAGCAAACCAAGCCCTCATCCCCACTCCAACACAGTCCGAAGACCAACCAGTGCATACATGTAGCCAAACAAGCTATTCACAGCTTGGACAAGGGAAAGCAACTCCGGAGTCATTCTTGGCCCTACCGTGGCCAAAACGACTCCATAACAACCTACAGCAACCCCAAAACATAACAGCAAACACAACCAACAAAACATGGAGGAAACAACAGTTCGTTCTCAACACTGAAGCCACGGGAAACTTACACAGTCCGAGAATGGGAAAGAAAACAAACTCTCAGCCCGTGCCCTCCGAAAGAACTTACACACAGGTCACAATCCATAGGGAAACTACCCGCCCCCAGCCCAAAACGTCAACGGCTAAATCAACACCCCCAGCTCTCTGCGTGAGGAACAATCACGAGTGGGAGAGTGCCCATGCAGTCGTGGGGAGTGTTACCACCTAAGTTGTACTTAGTGGTTTTTTATCAAGTGAGCCTGGTGAACCGGACAAGGATAACTTGTTCGGACTTCAAAAGACCTTTGGAAGTACTTCTGGGAAGTGCTTGTTGTACTATATCACATGTTCATACCCCATGGGGGAATTGTAATAAATGTTCTAGCATGATAGTGTCTGTAAAAGACTCGGTCTCTTAGACTTTATTTGTCAATCCGATCAACCCAGGGTGTTTTTTCCCTTGGTTATCATTGGTTGTTGAATAAACGACTGATAATTTCTGAGTTTTTCACTCCATACCTCCAAAGTTGGGGTCCTAGTGGAAAAAATCGCCGATTTTTTGGCGATGTCCCGAAAAATTGCGATTTTTTCTGGCTGCCGATTTTTCGGCCCGAAAAAATCGCGATGTTTTCAAAAAATCGGACATCGCGAAAAATCGGCAAACATCAGGAAAAAAGGGCAAAAATCGGGAAAAAATCGGCAAATAGGGGAAAAAATTAGTAAGGAAAATTTGACCCTATTGAAGTACAAAATTTGCAGTTTTTAATGCTTGTCGTGGTTTGCCGATTTTTGCCGATTTTTTCGCCGATGTTGCCGAGAAGATGTTTTCTGGACCCTCGCCGATTTTTTGCCGATGCCGATTTTTTCTACTATGGTTAGGGTGGTCGGCTTGGCATTTAGGCCTATTGAGGTTATTATAGTCTATGTGTCAATGTATAAACATGCTAGGCATCATGGTCAAGTCATATGAACATGTCTAAGTCCCCCTAGGTTTTTTTCAATTTTTAATTTTTTTATTTTTTTTAGTGTTTTTTTATTAAAATTTAATTTTTCCAAAACTTAGGCTATTTTTTAATAGTTTAATTGGAAAATTTGATTTTGTAATAAAAGTGGGCCAAATAATCAGTTTCAGTCATGTAGGTGCTCATTTTCAAAATAAGAGCACCATGTAAACCCATGGACCCACTTTTTCCTAGTTTTGAGTGATTTTCCATCACTCAGGTCAGAAATCCCCAAAAAATCAATTATTGATTATTTTAATTAATAAATTGATGAATAATGGAGCAAATCCAGAATCTTAGATCAAGGGATTCTCAACCGATTTGATTGAAATCAGTCAGATTTGAACCAGATTGACTGGATCTAACAAATCCTTGACTGAATGAGGTGATCAAATCAGATCCAGAGTTGATCTTCAACAGCCTTTATGGGGAATTGCGCCCTCTCTCTCTCCTCCACACGTGTGAGCTCTCCTGGAAGCTCTGTGGACTGATGTGTCGGTTTATGGGTTGATGTGTCAGCTCAATCAGCCCCCCGGTTGACAAGTGGGCTCAGTTCAGCTTCAAATCAGCATTGATTGACTCTCCATCAGCTGATTTGGTCTGTCTCCTTGGGATTTGCGCCCCCCTGGGCTGGATCTCCTAGTTTTTGTATAAATAAAAGCACAAGATGCCTCTTCCAAGCTAGTTAGAGCTGGAATGAGGAGCTGTTGCCATTGTAATACTGTTATATTTTGTGAATAAAGAAGCTTTGGAGGCTATACCGTGTAGTGCATGTGTTTGTGTGGATTCTCAGTGTTATGCTGCTAATGTGGTAACTGCAATTTCTTTCCAATTTCTGTGCTGCTTTCGTTTTCTGGCTTCAAGGATTCGGTTGAATCAAGTAAGGGTGTAAACTAGGCAAGTTAGATTGCTTGCTCTTGTTTATCTATATGATGTATGCTCAAGAATTTCAGTTATATGCTTAAATAAGATTATTTTTGCATGATCTTTCATTTTTGTTGCTTTATACATCTATATCCAGATCTCACGAGGTGTTGTGCAAGCTTGTGTTATCTAGTTGCAAGTTCCCGATTGGATGAAGGTGTGGATCAAGATTGACGCCATTCCTTATCCAATAAGCTCAAGACTCTATCCCTCAGCGCTCCACAAAAGGGCCTCCTTTCAGCTTCTTCCATTCAAGCAACGAGCCGACCTTCTCTCCTCTTTTTCTCCTTTCTTTAAAAATTCAATCTTCCGGTTACCTGTCTCTTCCTCTTATGATCAGATCTAGTTCTAAGAATTGAATATATATTGTTAGATCTAGTTTATAAGAGTCTTGCTGCTTAGATCTA
>LPNX011098436.1:282363-347108 GCA_001517045.1 Pseudotsuga menziesii
CATAGAGATAGATCTAGGTGTAGGAATTTCCTTTTTTTGCAAGTAGCTAAAGCATAGATCTAAAGCTTGCTCATAAGGTAGTTTCTTTTTTCGTTCTTCAAAGATTTAAATTCTGCAAGAAAAGTGCATATCTCATTCGCTGCCCAAACAGCAAGCCAAGATCCCAAGGAAAGCTTCCTTTCCTTGGTTCCTTCTTGCAAAACTAGATTAGCCCCTTTTAATAATTTTTTACTTAGTTTTTTTTCGGTAACTAGCGTGGTGACCCAAAACATTTTTAAAGTGTGTTTGGGCACATTTGATTTTAATTGCTCGTTGTTTTTTAGCAAGTCTAACAAAAAAGAGAAGGAAACTCTGCCCATTTTCCAACTCTTGGACGAACCAGAGCTTCCCAAAAGCTTCCCCCACTGCTGTGTTTTGATTTTAGCTTGTTACAAGCTTGTTGTAAGCCTTTGGATCCCAGATAACAAGGACTAAGTGCATCAATTTCTATTTGCTGATATTGTAAATCGCTGCTAATAAAAACAAAAGATCTTTTCGAATAGGCTCTTTCGAGCCTATTCACCATCCCCCCTGGGGGGATTTGCGTCCGTGTCTTTTTTTGCTTTTTGTTTATCTTTTTTTAATCTAGCATAGTTCTAATCTGCAGGGTAGTATACTTTGATTTGAAATCATTTCCATATTCCATATCTGAGGTTTCAAAGTAATTTTAATACTTACCCCACGACTTCCCGATTGACCCAAAATGGGAAAGAGATGCGTGGTAGGACTAATTAGAAAACCGGCATTGTGTATCTTTGTTTTCTTTTTCATCAATTGTTTCATCAACTATATTAAAATTAACCCCTCCTTAATTCCCCGATTGAGATCCACTTGGATCGAAAGAGGTTCCTGGGGGGTTTTCTTTTTAATAAGAACACCTTGTCTAAAATTTACTAAAATTGACAAGACTCTGGTGTGTATGCTCTGCACTTGGCTGCGGTTCGTCCAATCAGTCAAGCTGCATCAAAAGCACTTGAGTGACTAGAATAATTAGGATTCACTCTCCCAAATTGACAAACCATCAGGTGAAAATCCAACACCTCGATCAAACCATTACGGTGGCAAAATACCCAAAAGAAGCGGGAACTCCTGAAAAGTGACCTCGAGGCGCCAATCTCTGTTACACCTGCGGGTGCATTATGAACAATAGCCTCAGAAATTCCATTCAGCCCACATATTCCTTGCGGGTAGCCGTGAAGGTTTAGTTTTGGACATACTCCAAGTACTCTCGGGTATATCTGGAGTCCACCCCTTCGCCTAATTTTAATCAACTCATATTTCACATTAACTTAAAACGTACCAAGAGGCAATCGCAAAACATTCACTCCAAGCACATGCAAGTACATTGATTATCTTTTGACTCCATTTTAAGGCACTGGCTATTTTCTTTCTATATATATATTGTGTCTCAGCATTGTGCTTTCGTGCTCTCATTTTGTATCTTGTCATCTATGGTTGTTTATGTCTAAATTTCAAACTCCTAAATAACTCATTCAATTTAACATCACCATACTAAATAATTTTGCCTTGGTAACTTAATAGGGTCTACCCCCCTTGGCTTCGTTAGGAGTTGAGCCTAAACGGAGGAGTCAAGAACAAGGTGACAGCCTTGACTCGAGACTCATCCCCAAGGACACACCTAGTGGCTTGAAGATTTCTGCCACGTGGCCCAGGTGTGTGAAAGGCGGCAACACCTTTTGGCGCCATTGCCGAGGATAAATCTTTTTATTCCCGAGTACGACTTAGCTTAACTTTTTTCTAAACAACTAAAAAGATAAAAAAGTTTTTGATTGATCTAGTCTTTAAAAAACATAAAAATTAAAACTTGATCCATCTGGCAACTCCACTGTCTAACATCCCTTCAAGAATTTCTACCCGAAGAAACCGCCGACAATTATTCAATCCTCTCCCTGATCCCGAAAGGTTTATTAGGGAAAGATTGAATAGGCACACTTCTCGTAGAAACCTTGAAAATTTAGGAGACCAATCCCTCTCAAATATCCATCACATATTTGTAGAGCGTCATACCTTCCAATCTCAAGAAATGACGGAATTTTACAAACCCCTTGACTTTTCTCAGATAGCAGGTAATCTTCATGACATTCCAAATGATGCTATCAAGAAGCTCCCCATATTCCAGGGAAATAACGCCATCACTGCCAAGTCTCACATCCGAAAGTTTGAAAAGCACCTAGTCAGTTATTGCAATGATGCTGCCCATAACCATGAAGATGTCAAAATGAAGCTCTTTGCTTTATCCTTAGAGGATGATGCTACGGAATGGTACTTCGACCTTGGTGATGATTCATATAAAACTCTTAATGAATTCCTAGAGGGTTTTAAGAAGAAATGGGGGGAAAAGAAAGAACCAAGACATCTACTTGCTGCCCTTCATAACATAAAAAAGATGGAGAATGAAACCATTGATCAATTTAATACTAAGTTCAGGCGTGTGGTTGCGGACCTCCCTAAAGAAATCAAGCCAAAAGATGCCTCTATCCTCATATCTTACATCAAAGCTTTCACCGGTGATTTGAGGTACCAGTTAAGGGACAAAGAGCCGGCCGATCTAAAAACTACTCAAGAATTGGCCAAGAAAATAGAAAAGAATATGCAATCTTCAGGCAAATCCAACATTCCAGGTTACACTAGGGGAAACACTTCATACAACAAAGAGAAGGGAAAAGTTGTTGAGTTAGAGGAAAAGGAAACCTCTAAAGACCCCATGGAAAAGGTAACTAACATGATAAAAGACTTGGTTACTAGTCAAAACCAAATCATGGCAAATCATTCTGCACAACTGAATCATATTCAGAACAGAATAGTCACAATGGAAAGAAATAATGGACCTAGGAACTTTCAGCCTAAACAGAATCAAATGAATCAGAAGAAAGCTCCTTAGCAAGAACCTAGGATTCCAAACTAGTTAGACTCAACTAACCTGGTAGAAGAAGTCATTCCATGGTGTAGACCTTGTGATCAATTCCACCAAGAAAGCACTTGTTATATCGCAAACCAAGTTATAGAACATGGAATGGCCAAGGTCAGTAATCAAGAAACAACATCAGGCGAGTCTGATCATGTGTACATGGTAGGCTGAACCTACCATTTATCAAACCAGCATTGCCAGCAGGCCACGGATTACAGTTACGAGAAGGATCTCCTTTCCAACTTTTATGGTGTAATGCCTTCTCCGAAAACAATCAAGGAAATGAAAGAGGCTAGATTCAAGGGAGCAGTGTATCAAAGAAAGGAGAAGCCATCACCATCTAAACAGTACAAGCCAAAGGTAACCGCTCCTCCTCTCCCAGATCCTCCTGTTATCCCTGAATCAAATGTTGATATGGGAGAATGGATAAGTAGTGCTAAGATTCATGTTTATGCAACTGATGTCCTTAAAATTCCTTGTCAAAAACAAAAGTTGTTGAAAGCCTTAGAGGATAGTCAAAGTAAAGCTCATAATATTGTCAAAGAGGATCCTCTTCCTAATAATAATGCTATATTTGAAGTTGAACATATTGAACCTATAGATATGCCTATAGTCCTCAACAGTGTTGATCCGAGAAGAGAAGCCCGCCCGCCTTTTTATGTCTCCCTCTTAGTTGATAACCTTCTCCTTCATAACTGCATGTTAGATTCAGGTGCTTCATCAAATGTCATGACAAGAAAAGTAATGGAACAGCTAAATCTAAGGGTCACCCGACCCTACCACAATGTTTGTGCTATGGATGCAAGAGAAGTTGAAGTGGTAGGGATAATCTTAAATTTACAAGTTAAGTTGGCCAAGTATCCTGATATCGACATGTCGATGGATGTGGTAGTGATAGATGTTCCGGATAATTGGGGTATGTTGCTATCCAGAAAATGGGCCGCAACTCTTGGTGGGTACATTCAAATGGATTGGACATATGCTATTATACTTGCATCAGAAAACACTAAGGTGATTCTCCACAGAGAGAAGCTAAGCAAACGACATGTAGAAACCCCTAAGAAGCCCAGAAATGAATTTGTTCATTTCACTGATAACTTTGGAAACTATGCTATTTTGTCAAATTTCATGGCCCCTATTAAGGAAAACATTAAAAATGAAAAGATAGATGATGTTTGGCAAATGTACTTTGACGGGGCTTATTCCAAAGCCGAAAAAGGTGCGGGCATCGTGATCATCTCTCCTTCAAATAAAGTCTACAACTTTGCTTTCAGGTTAGAGTTTGAAGCATCAAACAATGTAGCCGAGTATGAGGCATTGCTTCTAGGGTTAGAAACTGCTAAAGATATGGGGATAAAGATGTTGAACATAAAGGGTGATTCAGATTTAGTTGTCCTCCAGATTAAGAATCGGTATCAATACAAAAATGACAGACTAAGAAAGTATAGGAATGCCACATGGGACACTATGGAGTGGTTTGATGCACTTAATATTCAAAAGATCCATAGGGAAATGAATGGGTTAGCAGATAAATTGGCAGTAGCAACATCCACCCTCCAGCCATCAGATGAAATGATTAGTGGGAATGGAAAGATGGAAATTAATTTCAAACCTTCAATTCCGGATAATATAGATCACTGGCAGGTGTTTAAAGATGATGAGCAACTCTTGAGATTCATCCACAATCTACAAGAGTTTGAAGATTGCAAGATCAGTTATCAGCAAGAGGGTAAAGAGTATCAGGACTGCGAGGATAATGTAAGGAATCACATCTCGAGTAGCCTTATAGCTTTCGAGAATCTTTTTGATCAACAGGATCGTCATAAAAAACAAAAAGAAGAAATAAAAATTGGGAATTATATGAAAATAAACATAGGAACTGACAAGGACCCCAAGTTAATAAAAATTGGAAAAGGTACTTCGGAAAAGGAAAGGAACAATTTGATCAACTTAATCAAAGAGTATAGAGATGTATTGGCCTTTAGTTATAATTAGCTTAAAGCCTATCGGGAAGATGTGTTTCAACACACTATTCCCCTCACAAAAGAAGCTAAGGAGGTCAAACCTTTTAGACAAAAACTTAGGTGAATAAATCCTAAGTTGGTCCCCATTGTGCAGAAGGAACTTCAGAAGATGTTAGCAGCAGGGATCATAGCATATACAAGACATTTATCTTGGTGCTCCAACTTAGTTGTTGTCAGAAAGAAGAATGGGTCAATTAGAATATGTATAGATTTTAGAAATCTGAATACATCATGCCTCAAAGGTAATTACCCATTACCCGACATGGAAACATTGCTTCAAAGAGTAACAGGATCAAGAATGATGTCCATGTTGGATGGCTTTTCCAGTTATAACCAGGTGTTGGTAAATAAGGAGGATCAACATAAGACTACATTCACCACACCTTGGGGTACCTATAAATTTTTAAGAATGCCTTTTGGCTTATTGAATGCTGGTGCCACCTTCCAAAGAGCCATGGATTTTTCCTTCAAAGAACTTATAGGCAAAATAATCGAAATATATCAAGATGATTTAACTGTTTTTTCAAAAGAAAGCTCTGACCACATAAGTCATCTTAGGCAGGTTTTTATAAGATGTCGGAAATATGGTATTTCCTTGAACCCCGCCAAGTCAATCTTTGGAGTTGATGAAGGCAAGTTGTTGGAGCACATCATTTCTAAGGATGGTGTCAAGGTTGATCCTGAGAGAGTTGAAGCCATTAAGAAAGTCCCCTTGCCTCAGAATCTAAAATCTCTCCAGTCTTTCAATGGTCAAATCAATTTCATAAGAAGATTCATCCCAAATTTAGCAGAATTAATGAAACCTCTACAAAAGTTGTTAAAGAAAGATGCTAAGTTTGAGTCGACGGATGAAGGGAAAGTTGCATTCAAATCTATTAAAAATGACATATCCATGTCCCTGGTCTTGATCAGTCTAGATTATTCCAAGGAATTCCAGATATTTTCCTTTGCCTCGGAAGACACCATTGCCAGTGTTTTGCTTCAAAAGAATAAGGAGGGACAAGAGCAACCTATAGCTTTTATGAGTAGAGCCTTGCAAAATTCAGAGTTGAAGTATACCACCATGGAGAAACAGGCCTATGCTCTTGTCAAGTCCCTTAAACATTTCAGAACTTATGTAGGTTACTCCAAAATCATTGGTTATGTACCCCATGCAGCTGTCAAGGATATCATGTCTCAACAGGATTGTCTAGGAATCAGGGGTAAGTGGGTTTCAAAGATTCAAGAATATGATTTGGAGATAAAACCTACTAAATTAATCAAGGGACAAGGTCTTGCAAAGATGTTGACCCAAGGAAATGAAAAGGCCTTAGGAATAATCTACCAGAACAATGATTCAGAACAAAGTGTATCAGACGAGCTTCAGAGATTAGAGCAGCACCCTCAGTACACCGACATCATATTCTTCCTCTGCAACCTTACATGCCCCGATCACTTACTTGGCCATAAAAGAAGAGCATTAAGGTTAAAAGCAACTAAGTATTGTTTAACAAAAGATGGTTTGGGTTGGAGAAACCCAGATGGTTTAATACTTACATGTGTCAATGAACCTGAATCCAAAAAACTCATGGTTGAGTTCCATTCAGGATTTTGATGTGGACATTTTGCAGCAAGAACAACCGCCCATAAAATCCTTAGAGCAGGCTACTATTGGCCGAACCTATTTTCAGATGTGCACAAGGCTGTCAGAGTTTGCCCCCAGTGTCAGTTATTCACCGGAAAGCAACAAATGAAAGCCTTGCCTTTAAGTTTGATAGTAGTCCAAGCCCCTTTCCAGCAGTGGGGGCTTGATTTCATCAGTAAGTTCAAAGATAACTCGAGCAATGGTTATTCTTGGATTCTTACTGCCACTGATTATTTTACCAAGTGGGTAGAGGCGATACCCACCAAGAAGGCAACCGATGCTATAGTCATGGTAAGATTATCACAAGATTCAGTGTGCCACCCAGAATCATCACGAATAATGGCCCATGCTTTGTTTCCTCCGAGATGTCATCTTTCTGTTTCAAGTACGGCATTGTCCTATTCCACTCATCCAATTATTATCCCCAAGGAAATGGTCTAGTTGAATCAAGTAACAAGAATTTAATGACCATAATCAAGAAAATTGTGGGTGACAATAAGAAGGCTTGGGATAGCAAGATCAAATTAGCATTATGGGCCGATGGAATCACCAAGAAAAGTTCAACCGAGAGGAGCCCTTTCGAACTAGTCTATGGCCTAGATGTCACCTTACCGGTCCATTTAAAGCTGCCAGTATATCAGCTTCTCTAGACCTTCAACTCAGATCACGAGGCCATTCAGAACAAAATAAACCAGTTGATCGAGTTAGATGAGAGTCAAAGAAATTCCCTTGACCAAAGTATCAGAAACTCAGACAAGGTCAAGAGAACCTTTGACTAATCTACCCGGCTGGGATCCTTTCAAGTAGGTGACACAATCTTGCGTTGGGACAAACGACGGGAGAAACCTGGGAAACATGGAAAGCTCGACAGCTTATGGTTGGGGTCGTACATCATTGATGAAATAGCAAGAACGAATTCTTTCTATCTAAATGACCTAGAAGGAGAAAGGTTGAGCCTGCCAGTGAATGGTTTCCTGCTCAAGATGTTTTTCATCAAGACAGTTTGATGCCTTTATTGGCATCGGTGGTTTCAGGGCCAATTTCTAAACCTTGCCCTGCATGTATTTCTAAATTTTATATATCATGTTGTTGTATTATAGATACCGTTGTATTATAGTTATTTTGTACCATGTTTAAAAATTTTCCTTTGTATATTAGTTTTGTAAAATATTCCCTTTTGCACATCATAGACTAATTATGTACATTAGTTTGCTTCTATAGTTGATTTTTTATACATGTTACTGACAAACTCTAATTGCTATGCAGGACCCAGAGATTCCAGAGTTCTCACATCCTCTCCTCTGAACAGAAGATCAGTCAAAGAATGTGTCCCTAGATGGAGCCAGAATGTTACCACCTAAGTTGTACTTAGTGGTTTTTTATCAAGTGAGCCTGGCGAACCGGACAAGGATAACTTGTTCGAACTTCAGAAGACCTTTGGAAGTACTTCTGGGAAGTGCTTGTTGTACTATATCACATGTTCATACCCCATGGGGGAATTGTAATAAATGTTCTAGCATGATAGTGTTTGTAAAAGACTCGGTCTCTTAGACTTTATTTGTCAATCCGATCAGCCCAGGGTGTTTTTTCCCTTGGTTATTATTGGTTGTTGAATAAACGACTGATAATTTCTGAGTTTTTAACTCCATACCTCCAAAGTTGGGGTGGTCGGCTTGGCATTTAGGCCTATTGAGGCTATTAGAGTCTATGTGTCAATGTATAAACATGTAGGCATCATGGTCGAGTCATATGAACATGTCTAAGTCCCCCTAGGTTTTTTTCAATTTTTTATTTTTTTATTTTTTTCAGTGTTTTTTTATTAAAATTTAATTTTTCCAAAACTTAGGCTATTTTTTAATAGTTTAATTGGAAAATTTGATTTTGTAATAAAAGTGGGCCAAATAATCAGTTTCAGTCATGTAGGTGCTCATTTTCAAGCTAAGAGCACCATGTAAACCCATGGACCCACGTTTTCCTAGTTTTGAGTGATTTTCCATCACTCAAGTCAGAAATCCCCATAAAATCAACTATTAATTATTTTAATTAATAAATTGATGAATAATGGAGCAAATCCATAATCCTAGATCAAGGGATTCTCAGCCGATTTGATTGAAATCAGTCAGATCTGAACCAGATTGACTGGATCTGAGAAATCCTTGACTGAAGGAGGTGATCAAATCAAATCCAGAGTTGATCTTCAGCAGCCTTTATGGGGAATTGCGCCCTCTCTCTCTCTCCTCCACACGTGTGGGCTCTCCTGGAAGCTCTGTGGACTGATGTGTCGGTTTATGGGTTGATGTGTCAACTCAATCAACCCCCCGGTTGACAAGTAGGCTCAATTCAGCTTTAGATCAGCATTGATTGACTCTCCATCAGCTAATTTGGTCTGTCTCCTTGGGATTTGCGCCCCCCTGGGCTGGATCTCTTAGTTTTTGTATCAATAAAAGCACAAGCTGCCTCTTCCAAGCTAGTTAGAGCTGGATTGAGGAGCTAATGCCATTGTAATACTGCTATATTATGTGAATAAAGAAGCTTTGGAGGCTATACCGTGTAGTGCATGTGTTTGTGTGGATTCTCGGTGTTATGCTGTTAATGTGGTAACTGCAATTTCTTTCCAATTTCTGTGTTGCTTTCGTTTTCTGGCTTCAAGGATTCGGTTGAATCAAGTAAGGGTGTAAACTAGGCAAGTTAGATTGCTTGCTCTTGTTTATCCATATGATGTATGCTCAAGAATTTCAGTTATATGCTTAAATAAGATTATTTTTGCATGATTTTTCATTTTTGTTGCTTTATACATCTATATCCAGATTTCACGAGGTGTTGTGTAGGCTTGTGTTATCTAGTTGCAGGTTCCCGATTGGATGAAGGTGTGGATCAAGATTGACGCCATTCCTTATCCAATAAGCTCAAGACTCTGTCCCTCAGCGCTCCACAAAAGGGCCTCCTTTCAACTTGTTCCATTCAAGCAACGAGCCGACCTTCTCTCCTATTTTTCTCCTTTCTTTAAAAATTCAATCTTCCGGTTACCTGTCTCTTCCTCTTATGATCAGATCTAATTCTAAGAATTGAATATATATTGTTAGATCTAGTTTATAAGAGTCTTGCTGCTTAGATCTATAATTTCATAAAGAATATCATTTCATAAAGATAGATCTAGGTGTAGGAATTTCCTTTTTTTTGCAAGTGGCTAAAGCATAGATCTAAAGCTTGCTCATAAGGTAATTTCTTTTTTCGTTCTTCAAGATTTAAATTCTGCAAGAAAAGTGCATATCTCATTGGCTGCCCAAACAGCAAGCCAAGATTTTAACAATTTTTTACTTAGTTTTTTTTCGGTAACTAACGTGGTGACCCAAAACACTTTTAAAGTGTGTTTGGGCACATTTGATTTTAATTGCTCGTTGTTTTTTAGCAGGTCTAACAAAAAAGAGAAGGAGACTTTGCCCATTTTCCAACTCTTGGACGAACTAGAGCTTCCCAGAAGCTTCCCCCACCGCCGTGTTTTGATTTTAGCTTGTTACAAGCTTGTTGTAAGCCTTTGGATCCCAGATAACAAGGACCAAAGTGCATCAATTTCTATTTGCTGATATTGTAAATCGCTACTAATAAAAACAAAAAATCTTTTCAAATAGGCTCGAAATCCCCCCTGGGGGGGATTTGCGTCCGTGTCTTTTTTTGCTTTTCATTTATCTTTTTTTAATCTAGGGTAGTTCTAATCTGCAGGGTAGTATACTTTGATTTGAAATCATTTCCATATTCCATATCTGAGGTTTCAAAGTAATTTTAATACCTACCCCACGACTTCCCGATTGACCCGAAAGAGGAAAGAGATGCATGGTAGGACTAATTAGAAAATTGGCATTGTGTATCTTTGTTTTCTTTTTCATCAACTGTTTCATCAGCTATATTAAAATTAAACCCTCCTTGATTCCCCAATTGAGATCCACTTGGATCAAAAGAGATTCCTGGGGGGTTTTCTTTTTAATAAGAACACCTTGTCTAAAATTTACTAAAATTGACAAGACTCCGGTGTGTATGCTCTACACTTGGCTGCGGTTCGTCCGATCAGTCATGCTGCATCAAAAGCACTTGAGTGACTAGAATAATTAGGATTCACTCTCCCAAATTGACAAACCATCAGGTGAAAATCCAACACCTCGATCAAACCATTACGGTGGCAAAATACCCAAAGGAAGCGGGAACTCCTGAAAAGTGACATCGGAGCGCCGATCTCTGTTACACCTGCGGGTGCATTATGAACAATAGCCTTAGAGACTCCATTCAGCCCACATATTCCTTGCAGGTAGCCGTGAAGGTTTAGTTTTGGACATACCCCAAGTACTCTCGAGTATATCTGGAGTCCACCCCTTCGCCTAATTTTAATCAACTCATATTTCACATTAACTTAAAACGTACCAAGAGGCAATCGCAAAACAATCACTCCAAGCACATGCAAGTACATTGATTATCTTTTGACTCCATTTTAAGGCACTGGCTATTTTCTTTCTATATATATATTGTGTCTCAACATTGTGCTTTCGTGCGCTCATTTTGTATCTTGTCATCTATGGTTGTTAATGGTTAAATTTCAAACTCCTAAGTAACTCATTCAATTTAACATCACCATACTAGATAATTTTTCCTTAGTAACTTAATAGGGTCTACCCCCCTTGGCTTCGTTAGGAGTTGAGCCTAAACGAAGGAGTCAAGAACAAGGTGACAGCCTTGACTCGAGACTTGCCCCCAAGGACACACACCGAGTGGCTTGAAGATTTCTGCAACAGGGAGAATGGAATAATGGGTGTCGTGGTTTTTCCTGCCAGCGTGAGGGTCAACCTGCTGATGGAGTGTGCGTGTGGGCAAGGACTGGCAGTCCTGCCACACTCCACTCCCCAGCAATAACCACCCCAACTAACAGCAGAACTTTTAATGAGGTAGTTGGATGAGACAAGGGAAGGTGAGCAAATAAAAAGGGTGGTTGACAAGTAAAGAGTTTTAACAACTAACACATGGCTTTTCCCCATAGGCTCAAGGTTAGATAATTCCCCCTCCCTATCCTTAGGAATATCATGCCCTTTTCAATATGGTTGCAACAACATAGCTGGTTGGGGGTTCATTTAATTAAAAATGCATATTTACATGATACCAAAACTATTATGTGTCGTATATCACGATATACCATTGACAACGATTTCGTTCGCCGAAACATAAAACAACCAAATCGATGGTGGGGTTTTTGCCTTTAGCTCCACACCACGATTCATTAAAATATATACATCATGTACATTTAATGCAACGGGGTCAAAAACCGGGGTGTTACAACGCTTGACACAGTCACTTTGATGCTCTTCATCTCTTTGGATGCACTTACTTGACTTCTCGATTCTACACTTTTGGGCAATCTTTATCAGAAGGACACAATCTTAGAAAAGAGTGACTCAGCAACTTCACACTGTCCAGATGTCCATAATAAAAGAATAAAAACCACATATGCATCAGCGTGTACAAAATTAGTACTTGGTATTTCTAAAAGTGTTCCTCTTTGATATTTGGAGGTACGTTTTAGCATTTGGCTCTAAAATTTCAATTACATGGCATGAGTTTGACATTAATCTTGAATTCGGTGAGCAGGGATGTATCCCATATTTAAAAGAAGAAACAAACTTTGTTTGTTTATATTCATGGACTTATGACTTTGTCCTCGACTCATTGTGCAAAGAATTGTCATGCTCTCCCTTTGAACTCCATATGGGCTTCCCTTCACACTTGAAGTTGGGTAGGATGGGGGAGTAAGAATCGTGGAGGGGAGAGCACGCTGGTGGGAGGGCTTGCAAGTACGAAGGCTGGAAGCGTGCAAGCACAGGGTGGCGAGCTGCCTGGTGTGGTGTTGAAGAGGTGATGTGCGAAGGAGTGTGAGGCAGGAGGAGTGTGGGCAGCTAGACGTTGAGGAGATCTGCAAAGGCAACGTGTTGGCAGGAGTGGAGATGGTGGCGGATCTTGGAGAGAGTGCAGCTGGGGAGGAGAGAAGCGTGGATTTGCAACTGCGTAGGAGTGCGGGGGAATGGGTAGCTAGACGCGTGGGCATGGGTCTATGTGGGAGAAGATGGCAGCGATGGAGGGTGAAGGGGGAGTGGAAGTAAAGAAAAAGCATAAGAGAGTGGAGGGGGTTGCACAGGCGCGTGGAGTGGCAGGGAAGTGTAATGCTTCATCGATTTAATAAAACACTCAAAATTATTTTGGTTTATGTAAAAACAATGTCTCTTCCATTTTTCTACAACAAAGAAACGTTTCCCTCACCATGAGTTGCTGAGAGGAATAGGAAAATGCCCAACTAACCAAATAGTTGTATGGGTTTCCAAAGGAACAATAAAGGCTATGTCGACAGTTTAATGAGTAAAATATACAGTCAGAGTGCGAAATTGCTACCCAAGCGCTGACCACTTGTTGGATGATGAGGGGGGGCTCATTGAGCGACTTTATGAAGGACATGTCGCCCAGGCAAAGAAGGAATCTTTTCACAAGCAAAATCACAAATGTAACTTTGTTGAAGCATCATCGGAGGTGAAGAACTTGGTCAACGATTTATGAGACCACTACCCTGGCTTTATAGCCTCAGTAGGTAGTAGACCACTACCTTGGCTTTATAGCCTCAATAGGTAGCACAAGAGAGCCCATTGAGCAATTTTAGGAAGCCAAATGTTTAGTCGGATGAGCAAATTTAGAAAGCCAAGTGCTTCTCAGGCAAGGTGCAAATTGTTCAAAAAAACAATTGCTCAGGAAGCCAAATGTTTAGTCGAACGAGCAAATTTAGAAAGCCAAGTGCTTCTCAGGCAAGGTGGAAATTGTTCAAAAAAACAAATGCTCAACAAGAGGCACTAGGAGAACCCATTGAGCGATTTTAGAAAGCCAAATGTTAGAGTCGGATGAGAAAATTTATATATCCAAGTGCTTCTTAGGCAAGGTGGAAATTGTTCAAAAACTCAATTGTTCAAGATGAGGCACTAGGAGAAGATGAAGTGCTTGCACACCTTTTTATGGGGAAGAATAGATGCCCAATCATTGCACCAAGAGTAGCGAGGTGCTTTACAACCCAATACGGGGGAGATGTTGTCACATAACGTTATGTAACGAGACGTTTCCAAAAATAATAATTAATAAAAAAATAATAATTAAAAAATTCGGCTCATAAAATAAAAAAAATTAAAACTAGCATAGATCCATTTTAAACCCCGATCTATCGAGCATAGAAAGATCCAATTTTTTTGATGTAATTGTTTTTACATGTAAAAAGAAATAAATGAAAAAATTTTACACTTCAAGAAATTGGATCCCTCTTGGTGCTTGATAGATCCGGGTTTAAGATGGATCTATGCTGGTATCATTAGGGAATTCTCAGGAGACAACCCAAACGTTTTATCTTTCTGTCTCTCTCACTTTGCTTCAAATTGCTCAAGTAACTTCCATTGTCATCTTCCTTTGTCATTTTGGCAGTTCTAAATTCAACCCATTGTTTTAGGAAGAAAATGAATGACCGAGAAGGAGAAAATCACTACATGAGCGAAGAAGAGGCTCTGAAATTGCAAGAAAGTCACTTGAAGGGGACTGCTTCTCTGCCTTACACAAGACTACAATTACCTTGCAAGCTCATCG
This sequence comes from Pseudotsuga menziesii, assembly GCA_001517045.1. NCBI lineage: Eukaryota > Viridiplantae > Streptophyta > Pinopsida > Pinales > Pinaceae > Pseudotsuga > Pseudotsuga menziesii. The sequence goes on from LPNX011098436.1 coordinate 296,627, forward strand.
GCTCACAACTGGTTTAATACCAAATTATATTTCAAAGCAGCAATAGATAAAGAAAAAGCACACATCATGAAGGATAGGCTTTTTATCTTAATTGTCTCCTTACTTCACAATATCGTATATTTATAGCACATAATTGTGATGAAGTCAGAGACTTGGATTGTCAACTTTTATGAATCTCGCTTAAAATAGGCCAATGTATTGAAAATAAATTTACTCACATGAGGAGCATTAAAAATAACCTAGTGCTAGCAAACATTGCTAAATATAAATAAAAGGCATTTTCAGTGTTCATCATGTACAGAACCTTATCCTAACTAATTGCAGTACATGACAATTGTGTTCACATCTTGGATCATCAAGTCTGTACACAATAGATTTAACAAATTTTCTAAATTTTATCTCCAGGCCCAAGTTGTTACAGAAAATCAAATGATGGTGTGGAACTGGTGACACATCAACCAACTAACAAAATGGGCATTTTTAATACTAATAATAAATTTTCCAAACAGGGGTGGCAGATGCAGGAGGATCACCTTAGATCCCAAAGGAATCAAGGAAACCAACTATGCATGGGACTCAGAATAGCCACAAACAACTAAGCAGAGGCCTATGTGCTACTCTATGGGCATTTTTAATACTAATAATAAATTTTCCAAACAGGGGTGGCAGATGCAGGAGGATCACCTTAGATCCCAAAGGAATCAAGGAAATCAACTATGCATGGGACTCAGAATAGCCACAAACAACTAAGCAGAGGCCTTGGGCCTAAATTTTATCTCCAGGCCCAAGTTGTTACAGAAAATCAAATGATGGTGTGGAACTGGTGACACATCAACCAACTAACAAAATGGGCATTTTTAATACTAATAATAAATTTTCCAAACAGGAGTGGCAGATGCAGGAGGATCACCTTAGATCCCAAAGGAATCAAGGAAATCAACTATGCATGGGACTCAGAATAGCCACAAACAACTAAGCAGAGGCCTATGTGCTACTACAAGGGCTACAAAGTATTTGATTCGACCAAGATAAAACTTGTTCATGTAATAAGGGATTCAATAATTCTAATCAAACACATAAACAAAGACTCCCAATCTACCCCTCGCCAAACTTGTTACTAGAATCAAACAAGAAGGATCTCAGTTTCAAGACTTTAGCTTCTACCATGTCCTCTAAGATCTAAATGGGAAGCATACCTTTAAAGCCAATTTGGCTTATCAATTGGACAAAGGGGTCGGTAAGAAAAACAGTGTCTCATTCCACCTTCAATTCCTTGATGGGTAGCTATATAGAGCAATGAGGTCCTATTCAAGGACTCCCAATCTACCCCTCGCCAGACTTGTTACTAGAATCAAACAAGAAGTATCTCGGTTTCAAGACATCAGCTTCTACCATGTCCTCTAATATCTAAATGGGGAAGCAGACCTTTAAGCCAATTTGGCTTATTAATTGGACTAAGGGATCTGTAAGAAAAATGATGTCTCCTTCTACCTTCAATTCCTTGATGGATAGCTATATAGTGTTAGAAGGTGGCAACAAGGAAGGTCTTCTAGCATTGCATGTGTCCTTGCATGCCAGGAAGACATTAAACAGAAAGCCAAATGGATTTAATGAGATTTTATTAAGTTTGGACTTAGAAAAATACATTAATAATTCTAATTTGATTTTGACTTAATGGAATCACTTTTATAAAGTGAAAAGTGAAATAAACTTAAGTGATGGTTAATCTAATCTTGGCCATTGATCTCACCGGAGCATCATATCCATTGATCCATAGTGAGGGTTAGGGTTTTCACTTAGCCATTGAGTTAAAAGGAGATTTGGTGGAGAGAACACACACAGGTGAGATACAGACAGAGAGTAGTCAAACGAAGGAATTTACTGAAAGATGGAGGAGCATCTACCTGACAGATTCACCGAGGTTCTAGGCTGAGCTAGACCTCGTATAGAAGCACGCAGAAGGAAGTCGTACCATTTGGCAGGAGGCAGACATACAACAGTACGGAATCCGTACAAGCTAATGTCAGAGTCATACAAAATTGTACAGTTGCGCAGAGGAGCTCGTACTGCTAACGCAGAGGCCGTACTATTGCGCTGGGGGTGTGTTGGGTTGTTGGACTTGTCTAGTGTTTCTACAGAGGTTCATTTCGCCAAGTTGGTGATTTATCTGCTGGATGTAAAAGTTGCATATCTTCATAAAATAAATTCTATATCTGACTGTTGCACCGGTTTTCCCATCTTGGGTTTTATCAGGGGGTTTCCACACCCAAAATACCGTGTCCATATTTTATGTGATGTTGTGAATGTTTCTCAGTATTTTATTTCCGCTGCAATACTAGTAAATGAAGGTCATGTGTTGTTTCCAGTAACAAATTAAATATACTGTTTATCCCTAGTTTGGATTTTAAAGGAAAATTTACATGGTATCAAAGCTCAGTTGAGCTAAATCTGAGAGACTTCCAGCAGCAGTGATAGATCAGGGGCAGATCTATTGAAGACACAAACCTAGAGTTCAAATCTAGGGTTTGACAGGTACATTTCAATATGGTTATGCATTTGAGAGTTGAGGATAGACTTCAGGGAGGTCAAAACTTTCCTACATGGAAAGAAAGGATCACAAGGATCCTGGATGTCAGTGATGTAGAGGAGCACATTGACTCCACGAATGTTGCGCCCATAGATCCGGCAGAATTGGTAGCTTGGAAGAAGATAGATTCTAAATCCATGTTGATCATCTTGGATGGAGTGAAGGACCACATAGTCCTTCACCTTTCCAGGAAGAAGATCGCATCAGAGATGTGGAATGCCTTGGAAAGTCTGTACCAGAGCAAGAATGAAAACCGGAAGATGGTGCTGCAAGAGAGGATACGTAGCACCAAGATGGCCAAGGGTGAAGGAGTGGTGCCTTATCTCACAAGGCTCACACAGATCAGAGACGAGCTTGGAGCTGTTGGCTCTAAGACTGAGGATGAGGAGCTAGTTCGGATAGCCCTCAATGTCTTTTCTAAGCCATGGGACACCTTTGTCAAAAATGTTGTCGCTAGGGAAAAGCTCCCTGATTAGCAGAGATTGTGGGATGACTTTGTGCAGGAGGAAACTCGCATGGGTCAAGGATCAGGCTCATCCAGCAGTGCCCCACAGATTGTGGATGAGGAGGCTCTAGCCCTAACAGGGAAGAGCAAGGGTAAGGCAAAGAAAAAGAAGGGTGGTAAGAAGAACCTTGACATGTCAAAGGTCAAATGTTTTATCTGCCACAAGCAGGGACACTTTGCCTCCCAGTGCCCAGACAGGAAGTAGAAGAACAATACCCAGATGGCAAGATCTGCAGAGGTGGAGAAATTCAACAAGAACTTCGATGAATATTTTTGCTTGATTGCTTGCATGGAAAGCACCACAGGCAGCAGCGTTTGGTATGTGGATAGTGGAGCATCTTGTCATATGATAGGACAAAAGATGTTCTTCAAGGACTTGCAGGAAGGTGGATTAAACCTTCACATAGAGTTGCATGATGATGCACAATATCAGGCAGAGGGAGTTGGCATTGTTTCATTTCAAAGGGAATCTAGCAAACCCCTCAGTTTTGCTAATGTTTTGTATGTCCTGGGGTTGACTAAAAACCTCATATCCGTTTCCACCTTGGAGGACAAGGGATTTCAAGTGAAGTTCCAAGACCATAGGGTGTACATCAGGCCCAAGGGGTCAGATAGGAGTTTGGATCGGGTGATTGGGATCCAAAGCGAGAAGGTGTTTAGACTACACTTTAAGTCTGCAAAGGCTCTAGTCAACAACGACAGCAGTCAAGGTCATTTGTGGCATAGGAGGATGGCACACTTACACCATGGAGCACTGAAGCACTTGAGATAGGATGTCATTGGAGTTCCTTGGGTACAGGAAGAAAAGCGTAACCACTGCAAGAGTTGTGCATTAGGGAAGAACATCAAGAGACCTTTCCCACAAAGTGAGCACAAGTCTAAGGGGACCTTGGACTTAGTGCATTCGGATGTTTGCGAACCTATGAGTGTCCAATCTTTCAATGGTTATAGTTACTGCATCACTTTCATTGACGACTATTCCAAGAAGACCTGGATCTATTTCCTGAAGGCCAAGTCAGAGGTCTTTGATCGGTTTCGAGAGTTCAAGACTCTCGTGAAAAACCAGATAGGGAAGAGGATCCGTGTTTTGAGGACAGACAATGGGGGAGAGTACACCTCTAAGGAGTTCTTGGAGTATTGCTCAGCAGAGGGGATCAAGAGGGAGCACATGGTGCCTCATACCCTGCAGCAGAATGGAGTGGAGGAGAGAAAGAACAGGACAATGGTAGGAGTAGCCAAGGCCATGCTATTTGATCAAGGATTACCACTATTCCTTTAGGGTGAAGCATACAGGACTGCAGTATACATTCAGAACAAGTGTCCCCACACAGCTTTGGGGAGGAAGACACCCAAGGAGGTCTTCACAGGCACTAGACCATATGTGAGCCACTTGTGCATATTTGGGAGTGTCTGCTACTGTCACATTCATGCTGACACTAGGAAGAAGTTGGACCCTTCAGGAGAGAAGGTATTACTTGTTGGTTACAGCGAGACTTCGAAGGCGTACAGAGTTTATATTCCTGCTCACAAAAGGATCATTATAAGCAAGGATGTCCAGTTTGATGAGGACAAAGCCTTGCGAAGATCTATGGACTTACAAACAGAGGAGCAGCTAGCATAGGACTCGGGGGTCAAGTTGGAGGAGCCACAGGTACAGTTACAGGTACAGACACAGACACAGACACAGACACAGAGCACAGGTTCTAGTAGTCAGAGGGAGTCAAGTGGACAGGATCCTTCAATCATTGACTTGAAGGATGAGTCGCAGCAAGAGACGGATATCCAGCAACCATAGCAAGTAGACACTAGGTGAAGGCCTAAGTGGTTTAGGTCCACAGTTCAAGATTCCAGGCAGATGAATCCTCCACGGAGCTCCATGAGGCGGAGCAAACCACAAGAGAGACTTAGCTATATGGCACTGATGACAAAGTTGATCAACTCTGAACCTTCTAGTTTCGAGGAGGTTGCACAACATGATGTGTGGCAGTAGGCTATGGTTGAGGAGTATGACTCCATTGTGAAAAACCAGGTATAGGAGGTTGTTCTAAGGCCACAAGGTAAAAAGGTGGTGGGATCCAGAGGGATCTACAAGGTGAAGCATGCAATAGACGAAAGCGTGGAGAAGTACAAGGCACGCTTTGTGGCAAAGGGGTTTTCATAGAAGGAGGGTATTGACTATGAGAAGACCTTTGCCCCTGTTGCCAGGTATTCTTCCATTCGAACCATTATCTCACTAGCAGCAGAGATGGGTTGGCGTGTCCATCAGATGGACGTCAAGATTGCCTTCCTCAACGGAGTCATAAAGGAGGAGGTATTCATTGAGCAGACAGAGGGGTTTGATGTGGAGGACCGAGAGACGCATGTATGCAGGTTGCAGAGAGCTCTTTATGCGCTCAAACAGGCGCCTCGAGCATGGTACTCGAGGATAGACAGTTATCTACGGGAGATGGAATTTCGGCGGAGTGAGGCAAACCACAACCTGTACTTCTTGATAGGTGGCGTGCCTCTCATAATGGTCTTATATGGAGATTATCTCTTTCTTACAGGAGATGAGAGGCTTATTGGCGACTGCAAGTCCAACCTTGCAGTTGAGTTTGTTATGAAAGACCTTGGGTTGATGCATTACTTCCTAGGCTTGGAGGTTTGGTAGAGAAACGGGTGCTTCTTCATTGGATAAGGGAAGTATGCAGTGGAGATCTTGAAGAGATTCAGAATGGTGGATCGCAATCCTATGGCCATACCTCTAGTTTCCAACAGGAGGAAGATTGATGCATCAGGATCAGATGGATTTGATCCTACATTGTATCACCAACTTATCGGATCACTCATGTATCTGGTCAACACACGGCCAGACATTAGCTTTGCAGTGAACTCTTTGAGCAAGTTCATGGTGGACCCTAAAGAGTGCATTGGGTGGCTGCGAAGCGCATACTTTGCTACATCAGAGGTACAGTGGAGTATTGATTGGTTTATGAGCGCAAGGGGAGTGTACAGTTAGCAAGCTTCACAGATACTGACTGGGCAGGATGTGTAGAGGACCAGAAGAGCACTTCAGGTTGTTGCTTCAGCATTGGATCAGGGGTTGTTTCTTGGTTCAGCAGGAAGCAAAAGTCAGTTGCATTCAGCTCAGCAAAGGCCAAGTACATGGCAGCCAATTTGGTTGCTTGTGAGGGAATGTGGCTGAGGAAGTTGCTTTCAGGGTTGTGCGAGTGTGAGCTCGAGGCTACAGTCGTTCACTGTGACAATCAGAGTGGCATCAGGCTATCTGAAAATCCAATGCTCTATGACCGAAGCAAACACATAGACATTCAATACCACTTCCTGAGAGATTGTGTACAGAGAGAAACCATTCGGTTAGAGTACATACAAACAGATGAGCACGTGGAAGACATTTTCACCAAGGCACTTTGCAGACACAATTTTGTGAAGTTCAGAGATAAGTTGGGGTTGCTACCGAATCCCTTCCTCGTTGAGAGGGAGTGTTAGAAAGTGGCAACAAGGAAGGTCTTCTAGCATTGCTTGTGTCCTTGCATGCTAGGAAGACATTAAACAGGAAGCCAAATGTATTTAATAAGATTTTCCTAAGTTTGGACTTAGGAAAATACATTAAGAATTCTAATTTGATTTTGACTTAATGGAAACATTTTTATAAAGTGAAAAGTGAAATAAACTTTAAGTGATGGTTAATCTAATCTTGGCCATTGATCTCACCGAAGATCACATCCATTGATCCATAGTGAGGATTATGGTTTTCGATTAGCCATTGAGTTCAAAGGAGATTTGGTGGAGAGGACACATACACAGGTGAGATACAAACAAAGAGAAGTCAAACGGAGGAATTTACTGAAAAGACGGAGGAGCGTCTACCTGACAGATTCATCAAGGTTCCAGGCTAAGCTAGACGTCGTACAGAAGCACGCAGAGGGCAGTCGTACCATTCGGTAGGAGGAAGTCGTACAACAGCACGAAATCCATTCAAGCTGACGTCGACGCCGTATGAATCTGTACAGCTGCGCAAAGGAGGTCGTACTGCTGACGCAAAGGCCATACTGCTGCGCTGGGACTGGGTTGTTGGACTTGTCCAGTGTTTCTGCAAAGGTTCATTTCACCAGGTTGGGTGATTTATCTGTTGGTTGTAAAAGTTCCATATCTTCATAATATAAATTCTATATATGACTATTGCACCGGTTTTCCCATCTTGGGTTTTATCCAGGGATTTCCATACCCAAAATACTGTGTCCATATTTTATGTGATGTTGTGAATGTTTCTCACTATTTTATTTCCGTTGCAATACTAGTAAATGAAGTTCATGTGTGGTTTCCAGTAACAAATTAAATATACTATTTAGCCCTAGTTTGGATTTCAAAGGAAAATCTACATATAGAGCAACAAAGGGACCTGTAAGAAAATGGTGTCTCATTCCACCATCAATTCCTTGATGGATAGCTATATAGAGCAATGAAGTCCTATTCAAGGACTCCCAATCTACCCCTTGCCAGACTTGTTACTATAATCAAACAAGAAGTAACTCAGTTTCAAGACGTTAGCTTCTACCATGTCCTCTAAGATCTAAATGGGGAAGCAACCTTTAAGCCAATTTGGCCTATCAATTAGATAGAAGGGATCTGTAAGAAAAACGGTGTCTCATTCCACCTTCAATTCCTTGATGGATAGCTATATAGAGGAATGCAGTCCAATTCCTTGATGGATAGTTATAAAGAGAAATTCAGTCCTAGCTCAAAAAATGGGGGATTACCCACTCCCCTATCGGTAATGATCATTAAATCCCATAGATCCACCATTAATCGCAAAGCATGTGAAGGTACACATTGCATAGGCAATAGAAAGGAGAATGATAGTGCATTTAAAGGCCCGGACGGGGACGGGTATGGGACGGCACTATACATGCCATCTGACCCAATGTCATATCATTATCAATACTCAGTGCTTGTTAAACACTGGAGAAGGTGGGATAATGGCAAGTGCGATACAAAGAGGTCAGGGAGCAGCAAGGGATGATTCCGGAATCAAACTCGACAAGATATGTTGGACTTGTCTGCAGATGTTTCAGTGGATGCAATGACTGTTTTAGCAGGTTGTTTTTGGATCATGGTCTATTCTCGAGTGCTTGTTGTGGACTGGAAAGTATTTTCAGGGTTCCTGGTAGTATTTGGGTAGCAGCATTTGGTCAAGTTCTTGGAAAGGACTAGAGCTGTGCTCGCTCCATCCTGTTCTGTCAATTGTTCTTGTCTTTTACGGTTCACTGCTCTGTTATTACTAATTAGTGTTAAATGAAACCAGTGCATGCTTTTGGGACAATTCTGTGACTGCTTCAAATGCACAGGAGCTGGAATTGGGTATAGTTGCATCTGTCACTTTGTTTAGGACTGGGATTATGATAAGTGGGGCAAAGAATCTATCATTGTAGAGCATTCTGGGTATAGGAACTCGTATTCTCTCCCACACATAAGGTGGGAATACCACACACCTCAATCCCCTGTTTCTGTTCGTTTACTCCTTGGCAGCCCCTGTCAGGATGGATTGTCTCGACTGTCATAACAAATGCCAACAGGCAATTCAAGATATGCAAAGAATGTTGAGAAGACACGAAGCTACAGGACTTCTCTCATCTCCCTTTCAGCACTGTGCACAGCAATGAAAACAACCCATTATGAGCTTAAGGCAATTATTGTGCAATAGAGAGGTCAAATCAAAGCTCTGGAGGCTGAATATAAATCCCTCAAAGCCACGGTAGATGCTATCCTCAAAGGCTGCTCAGCAGCTTCCAACCACAGGTACTCTCTTGAATCTTCTCCAGCACTCACCAAAGATGATGAAACAGTTTCACAGATGATGGAGAACATAGATATTGAGGATCCAAGGCTACAGCAAGACAATGAAGATACGGACGAAGCCTATGGTCAGCGCTCCTTTCACTAGTTTGCTGTTATGATATGTAAAATCCTTTTTGTTTTAGGCATCTATTATCGGCTATATATGTGTAACAGTCTCTTAGACTCCTCTAAAAGAAACTTTAGGACAGGGAGTCTCTTTTTGTGCTCATGAAGATCTGGTGATCATGCCCAGACCAACTCATATGTTTTCGTCCGCAGCATTTTTAATGCCATCTTATAACCGTATACGTTAAATAAATAAATAAATTTTCCAAACAATATAACATCATCAGAAAAATAGTTACACCCTAACTTTTAAACGAGATTAAAATCAATCTATTCTATTTTTTCAAGCAAAACCCTTAGAAAACAGTTGACTTCAACCACGAAGTTGCTCAAAGATAAAAATTCGCATTATGATATTTCGCAATCAGATCAGAGAAACTACAAAATCTTCAGAGAAATTACAATATCTAAACTTTGTCCAAAATAATAATTTCTGAATCTAATTCATAATTAAGACTTATTTAGGAGCCTTCTTCTTTCCTGCTATTGAAACCCTTTTCCCTTTTAATGTCCGGCAATTGTTTTTAGTTCGTTGTCCTCTGCAAGGCAAACCTGCAACATGGCGCCTTCCTCTGTAGCACTGGATTTCTATCAGCCTCCTGATAGCAAGGTTGTTAAACCGTCTCTGCAATTTGAAAAAATGATCCATGATCAGGAACAAAAAGGATTTTTGTTGTTGGCCCTGCTTATAATGTAATTGAGGTCAAAGTTGAGGTATTCTACGTAGCGATCCAAGGAAGTGATCTGAGTCCATAAAAACTGAACTAAAGACCACCTAGTGTGGAAACATACAAAACTACTGATGACCAAACCTGCAGCGGAATTGAGACAGTATGTGGTGTTTGGACAAAACCCCGTAACCACTTAAAAGCAAAACATGTATGAACACATTCAGCTATATTTTGGTTTAAATGGCACATTGGTTAAGATAAAATTCAAACCAGTGAGTGTAATCTTCTATCTTTTTCAATTTTGAGGGTAGTTGAGTTATTACCAGATCTCCTTCAATCATGTACTTGGAGACCTCATCTCGAACTCTCGTCAGGTCATTCTCGTCGAGTTCACGAGTGACCTTGTTCTCCATACCCAAATCATACAATACCTGCCGAGCTGTTGTACGCCCTATGCCATGAATATACTGAAGGGAATACTCTATTCTTTTATTGTTGGGTATTTCCACTCCTCCAACACGGGCACATCGTATTTTTAGCCCTGCAAACTGCAAGCCCAGTAAATTGTGTGAAAACTTTTCGTAGAAATGGGAAAACGTACCCAACAGAGGGCATGCAGAGTAAGCTTGTGGGTGTGCAGTGTGTGCATTGCTGAAAGAAGAAATACCAACAGAGTTTGAAGCCACAGTTCAAAATAGACCAGGGAAGCGTTACCTTAGGAACACTTAACGTGGATATGGAACATTTGTTGGGCATAAGAGAATTGATTTCTTGTCCTCTCGTAAGGAGTGTCAAAGCAGGAACCAGTGGCATTGCCATTGCACTGGCTATTCGCTCTCTTTCGCGTCTCTCGCTAATGTATGTTGTCCATTGCCTCTGCTTCCTATCTTATCCTTTCTAAGCCTAAGCCGGTAACTAGCTTCACTATAGATTAGATCTAAAGACTAGCTGATGCGGTTGAGTAAAAAGCGGCATTATCAATCGGGAAACCACTTGCTTCGGGATTAATACTATTTGGTTTATGGGTCCTTGTATTATATCTGTGCATCTTTAGTTATATAGGGGCGCCAGTCTTGAGACACTTAACATTGTTCCGATTTAGTGGGCACCCACCGAGCCACCCAGAGATATAATCTTTATCACAAAGGAAGGAGATTCTTGAGACCTGAACCTTTAGGGTCATATCGGGCGCCTGAGAGATCTTTATTATTTCTTGATACAACCATTCAGATTTAGATAATATTGGGCGGGCTTTTATTGCCTTAATTCTGTTGCTTTTAGTGTTGGAAGTCGAGTACTCGATTCACATCCTTTTATTTTACAGGCCTGCCTGATGTTTCCAATTAATTGATACACCTCTATTTATTATCCCCTGCCAGCCTTTGGGGTTTATAAAATCAGAACCTATTGGTATTCAAACTCACTTTGGGTTACCTCTATTTATTAACCTCTGCTAACTTTTGGGGTTTGTAAAATCAGAACCTATTGGTATGCAAACTCACTTTGGGTTTTCGGGATATGTATGTTTTTAGATAGATTATTATTTTTATTAGCATCTCTTTCACAATGTTTATGACGGAGATCTTGTAACTTTTGTCGATATTATTTTGTAAGGTTTATTATAAACAATAATAAAAGACAAACAACCTAATATGGGGGAGATGTTATAATGTTCCTCCCTAACAAAACAATAAAAAATTAAAAATTTAATTATCCTCAAAAAAAATGTGGGTCAAGAACAAAATATATAGAGAGAGGAGATGTTGTAATGTTCCTACCTAACAAAATAATTAAAAATAAAATGTGCAAGGCCTCCTAAACAACTCATGGTTTTATTGTGCATGGTTTAGGAAGGCCTTGCAAATGGTTTTAAAACCATGTGCAATACCTAAACAACACATGGTTTTATTGTACATGGTTTAGGAAGGCCTTGCAAATGGTTTTAAGACCATGTGTAAGGCCTCTTAAACAATCCATGGTTTTAGGAGGGCCTTGCACATGGTTTTAAAACCATGTATGGGGAGATGTTGTAATGTTTGTTCATAACAAAATAAAAAAATAATAATAAATATTATATGTCGGCCATAAATAATATTAAATATTAATAATAAAAATATTATATGTCCACCTTAAATAAAATAAATGTCTTTTGGTTTGAATCAAATCAATGGCTATATATAGGACACGCCAAAGTTGATAGCTCCTTGAGTGCAATACCTAAAAAGAGGTTTGAGCCTCTAGAGATTTGATCTCTCTCTGCCCTTGATAGAGCCTAGGATTTGGATCTAGGCTAGTAACGTTCTCTTGTAACTTTCCTCATGTAAAGTTTCTCTTATAACTTTCCTCATGTAAAGTTTCTCTTGTAAATGTCGGTTACAAACAATATTGTCGATTATGATGGAGATGTTGTAACGTTCCTAATGTGCCGATTATGATGAAGATGTTGTAACGTTTATCGAGTATGAGGGAGATTTTGTAACGTTACTTTTTACTTGTCCATTATGATGTAGATGTTGTAAAGTTACTTTTTACTTCTAAAAAGTAAAAAGTAATAAATATATTTTGTGGGCCATTAATTAAAATTAAAATGATGGCTATAGTGAAAATATATGGTTTCTGCAAATGAATATTTGCTCAAAAAAAAAATTTCAGTAGAAAAAATACCAAATCTTGATATTCTATTAAAAATGGAATCAAAGATCATCTTATACAATCAATCAAGAGATCATTCTCAAGAAAGTTCAGCCAATGAGGAGATCCTCATTTCTATGACGTTTCCCTGACTTCAAAACCTGATAGGCAAAGCACAACCCTGATTATTTAACAGGCTTTATCATCACTCCTGTATAAACAGGTCAGATATTTTTCTTTTCCAGAGAGAGTCAGAAACCGCAAGATTCTTGAGCATACAGATTGCTAGATCAGTTCTGCCAGATACTGATTCCATACAAGAAAATAGAGTGCTTAATATAATAGAACACAACACTTTTAAAATAATCGAAAATTACCATGATCAATTATGATATCATTCATGACTTCAAAGAAAGTCCCATATCCAGAAACTAAGGAAAGAGCTTTTTTTGAGAGACTGTCCGCAGTCTGATTATGCTCACGAAAGATGTGTTTCATGATCATTCCCGGAAAAGATTGAAGCAGAATTCTAGTCTCATCACTCCAATGTCTCAGATGAGGAAGGTTCAGAGTGCTCTTGCCTGTGGCCCAGGAAATGATGACAAGGGAATCGCCAAAGATGGTGAGGATTGGTATTCCCATGAGCTTTATTACCGTGAGAAGGGCCCATAATGCAATCAATTCAGATTTGTTGTTAGTGCATTTTCCACATCCTAAGGAGAAGTGCACACTGTGAGTGATGTTGAACAATAAAACAAATCCAGCCCCTCTAATGTTCTTGGTGGCTGCACCATCGAAATACCCACAGGGGTATTGTCTCCAAGGAGGATCGCCAATAACTCTCAGCTTGGTTTTCCCTGCAGGCACTAGATAGGAATGTGAGAGCTTTTCTATTTGAAGAATGCTCCCGTAAACTGAAGGATAGACCTCTTCAAAAATATACCTGTTTCTTTGATTCCATATCACCCAGAAGGTAAAAAGAGGCAGGTAAAGATGGTAAAAATTCATGTTATGAGCATGGAACCATTCTTCCAAAAACTGATTTACAGAGGAACCCATAACTGAAGAATGAAGAGATCGGGTGCCAAAATGTTCAAAAATAGTTTCGAAGACAAGCTTTGTATACCTACAATCCATGAAAAGGTGTTGTACTGACTCTTCCTTTGCCTTACACAAAATGCAGAGACCGGGCCCTTGAAAGCCTCTTTTTTTCAGCTGATCCCATGTAAGAACCTCATTGCTCGTTAGAATCCAGATAAAGCAGCGAATCTTTTCTAGAATTTTTAGCTTCCAAAGGATCTGATGAATGGGATGTATTCCACTCTGGGTATCCACATAAAACTCTGCCACGCTGTCATAAGCTATCGCAGCAATTAGAGAGCCTGTATGTTTTTTGTATACCCAAAGCATACTATCAGAGTTGGATACGAGTCTTATTCTGCCAAGATCGAGCCCTTTGATGTAATAATTCCAGATGAGCTGCCAATCTCCACCTAGATCCAAGTCCAAGGCTGTGAGCCAATATGATGTAGCACCCTGTGCGTAATTCCTTGCGTGGATCAGCGAGGTGATACCATAATCTTCTAGGTAGTCACGGAGATCTTTTGGCAACAGAAAACTAGAGTCCAAACCAACGATAGGGTCTAAACCAATTCTTGTGTTTTCACCATCGCCAACCATCCAAATTAGACCACGGCCCAGCTAGGAAATAATATTAATGAAACCCTTCCAGATGATTGAAGCTCCATTGACAGAGAAGTCCTTATTACGGATCCATGTCAACATTGTGTTTTTTTTTTAATATTTCACAGTGATTAATTTAAACCAAAGCCCGTTGCTGCAGAGAACATGCCAAAAAGATTTGACTCTTAGGGATATGCTAAACCATTCTAGGTTTTTTATCCCCCAGCCCCCTTGAGATGTGGGCTTAGATAAGGAAAGCCACTCGACCAAATGAAATTTTTTCTTGTTCCTAGAACTGCCCCAAAGGAAATCAAAGATTAAGCTTTTCAGCTTTCTCATAATGGATTTTGGAATGGGGACAAGAGCCAGCCAGAAAAACCGGAATGCTGGTGAGAACTGCCTTGAGGAGTCTATAGGACCAATGGGAAATCTTTTTTTCAAACTTTTCGATAAGCCAGAGCCAATCTTTGACTAAGTAGCCTGAGGGCTTGATAAAATATCCGAGATAATTGAACCCTGTGGTCATGGGCTGGGATCTAAAGGGCAGGGATTGTAATCCTTGTAATCACTCCATCTTCAACATTGTTTGAAAGGAAGCAAGATTTTTCAAAGTTAATTAACATCCCAGAAGCTGCACAAAAAGTGTCCAACAGAACCTTGAGAGCCAACCATTCTTCATAGGTGCCAACCCCAAAAAGAATCACATCATCTACAAAAAGCAGGTGCGTGAGAGAAAGATCTTTTGAAATTTTAATCCCTTTGACATAGCCAAGTTTTCGAGCATCTTCAATAAGTAAACTGAGGCCCTCACTCACAAGGATGAATAAGAGGGGCGAGAGAGGGCAACCTTGCCTGATGCCTCGAGATGCCGTGAAAAAGCTGGAAGGGGAGCCATTGATGAGCAGAGCAAAGTTAACCGAAGTTATGCAACCCATAATCCAATTTACACCTTCCAGAGGCAATCCAATTTGAAGAAGAATGAGCCTGATAAAAGATCAATTGACTTTGTCGAAAGCTTTAGTGAGATCAAGCTTGAGGATGAGGGCACATTTGTTCCTAGATCTGACAGAGTGAAGGGCTTCTTGGGTAATCGCAATTGGCTCCGTAATCTGGCAGTTTTTAAGAAACCCAAATTGCTGAGGGGAAATGAAGCGGTCCAGGAAGGGCTTTAGTCAAAGGGCAACAACTTTAGCTATAAGCTTATAGATTAAGTTTCAAAGAGAGATGGGTCGAAAGCCGGCAAAGGTAGAGGGTTTGTCGGATTTAGGAATAAGAGTGATGAAGGTCGAGTTTAAGGAAGGAATAACTCTTCCTGACAGCCTAGCATCTTCCACAAGATTCACCGGCTCATTCCCTAAAAGGTCAAAGAAGGCAATGAAGAACACAACAGGAAACCCATCGGGTCCAGGCGCTTTATCTTTTTTGAAGGACTTGAGCGCAATCTCTACTTCTTGCAAAGAGACCTTGGTGTTGAAGGCTGAGCGATCCTCATGGGTGAGAAAGGATGGAAAGAGTATGATAATCCTTAGTTGATCAGAAATGTTAGAAGGGTTATCCTCGCTGAAATTTTTTTTTAAATGTCTCACTCCCAGATCCTTTAAATCATTATCTTGATCGACCCAGTTCCCATTTTCATCTTCGAGGCTCCAAATCGAGCTATGGTTTTTCCTAGCTGATGCCACAGAATGGAAGAATTTTGTATTTGCATCTCCCAGGTTAGCCCAAATCAGTCTGCTCTTGAGCTTGGCTAAGAGGATCTCATGGTCCCTTATCTTCTTTAAATCTGATTGGAGAGAGTTTAGGGTAGACAAAGAGTCAGAGGAAAGGATACCCGAAGGGGAAGAGGAGAGAAGTCTGTGGATTTCGTCCTCGAGTAAAATGCTCTTGTCCTTCATCTCAAGGGTCTTTTCGAAAGTCTAGGACTTAATCAAATTCTTTAAAGATTTCAGCTTGCTGGAGAAAGACCCCATGCCCGAGAAGGACGAGTCACAGGGAAGAAGAGACCATTCTTTATTGATCATCTTTACAAAGTCATCGAAGGCAAGCCAAGAGTGGTTGAACTTAAAGGGGAAGTGTCTCTGAGAAGAAGATAAATGCCATTCCAGTATAATCGGGTAATGGTCCGAAATGGCAGAAGGATAGGTCCAGGCCCTGTAGAATGGCAGATAATCCAATAAGTTGGATGAAAGCAAGAACCTGTCCAGTCTCTTACTGATACCATCATCACCTGAGCGGCCGTTGCGCCAAGTGGGACCCGCTAAGTCTGAGACAATATCCACCAGCTGATGAGAGGAGAACAGATTGGTGAAATAGGGCCCAAGAGGGTCTGCATGGGCCTTAATCCCCCAAACCTTGGAGCTGCTTAAGGTAAGGTTGAGGTCACCTGCCAAGATCAGATTGGGAAGGTTTAGAAGGCCTTCTTTAACCACTACATCCCAGAAAGACTCCCTGTTAATGTAGGGCCCATAGCAATTGAGGAAGGATAAGGTCAGAGAGGAGCCTCGAACGTGAGCACGAAGAAGGATCCCTGCCAAAGTTTTGAAATCTTTTACCTTGAAACAGAGAGGGTTCCAAGCTGCAAGTAGACCCCCCGAGAGCCCAGAGGAGCTAAGAGCACAGTATTCCCACCCTGGGCGAAGCTTAGAGAAAGCCAGGATGGTAGGGATGGAGCAAGTCATTATTTCTTGAAGAAAGATGAGATTAGGGTTTAAAGAGTCAAAAAGGTTCCGGAGACTCTTGTGTTTGGCCAAGCCCCCAAGGCCTCGAACATTGAGAGACATAATCTTCATTAAGTATCCGAAGTCCCGGGGGTCTTTGCTCTAAGGGCCCGGATGGGGGAGGACAGAGAGTAATTCTCGGCAATCTTCAGTCTAGTGGAGAGAGGGGTGTAAGGTCGAGCTGCAAGAGAGGAATCCGTAGAAGTGGAGGGAGGTTTCCTAGACTTCCTTCTGATAGTAACATTCTGGAAGCGTATGGAGTCCAAGGGTATGACAGAAGGTGAAAGCGGAGTCTTGTCAGAGAAAATGTCCATATGAGTTTGCAGAGAAGGATTTGCAAAGGATGGTGTAAGGGTTGGGCTTTCAGGTGGCGTCAAGACAGAAGAGGACCTGGGTCCTAGAAGCGGGGGAAAGTTAGCATCCGTGAAGAGGGGAGGCTCCACTGCTGAAGGAGAAGAGGTGGCCAAATCAGATGAAGGGGGATGGTGATCTAACAACTCGGGCAACACGTGAACAATCTCCTCTGTTGAGAGAGGGGGATCCGAATGTCTTTTTCATTATTTACAATACAGGGTAAGTCATTATTATAATAATTAAGCTTATCTAAATATGAAAATTTTATAATAAAATAACTTCAAAATCATGAAATAAATTACATTCAATCATTTAAGGCGTGCGATTAATTATATTTACAGATTTTCTATATCAATTTTTCTCATTTTCTTTCATGTGTCTCTTGTTGAAATTTTTGAAATTATCAATCATACGAAGTTTGTTAGTGAAAAATGGTTTCTGCAAATGAATATTTGCACAAAATTATAGTGAATGTCTTTTTCATTATTTACAATTCATGGTAAATCATTATTATAAGAATTAAGCTTATCTAAATATGAAAATTTTATAATAAAATAGTTTCAAAATCAGAAAAGAATTTACATTCAATCATTTGAAGACCTGCGTTAAAATATAATTTAAATTTAAACTATAATTAATTTTTTTAGTGTTTTAATTTTAACATATTTAAATTAAAATTAAAATATAATTTAAATTTTATATTTATATAAATAAACATATTATTCAAGTTTATATGTAAGTTGATTACTATGTATAATAAGAACTCCTTGTATCATAGTAGTAAGGGCATTGGGATAACGGGCATGAGGTCCAAGGTTCAATTCTCCTAGATAATGTCAAGTGTATATATTCTTGATTTTTAACTTAATTTTAATTGTCCATTCAACTTTTTCATTCAAAAAAATGAAGTTTCCATTCAAATTTGGCCTTTTTGATTCCGAGTCTAAATACTCTTACTCTTTCACATAATTTTAAGAGCATCCATTCAACATAAGATTGGGAGTGCTCATTCAAATTTGATAATGATCTGGAGACCTTTGTAGATTCCCCAAGTCTCATATGTTGGTTTTTCTCATTTACGTAATCTTCTTTATAACCGAGAAGAGGGAGGTGATTAGCTTCATTTTTGTGTGGGGATTAGACTCACAGAGTAGTTGTAGACAAGTCTCTATCGATGGATGACCGAATTTCTAACCATGTTTGGATCAAGTGAAAAGGGTGAAAGCATCTCAATCTCTGCCAACATGCTAAAACACAGCTAGGCGCTGAAGAAAACTACTACATTTCCTCAAAAATAATTTGCTACATGTTGAGCAAGGGGAACATTGTTCTGAATGCAAAGATAACGAATCTAATGGCAATTCCAACGAGCTAAAGAACTGGCCAACGCTTCACGAGGTGACCCAGAATATTGTATTTCGATTTGCATGCTTTCTTATATTTTTTGGAGGAATTGAGAATCTACAATTTAAAGAAAAGTTTTGATTTTCTATCACTTATCCTTGCGGGTATCAGAGGAAGTGGCAATGTTGGGCAGAATTATAGGTCCAATGGTAGTGATGGGCTTGCTTCTCTACTTGAGAGGCATGGTTTCAATGTTGTTTCTGGGTTCCCTTAGAGAGTTGGAGCTAGCAGGAGGCTCGCTTTCCATGGGTTTTGCTAATATAACAGGCTATTTCGTCATATATGGGATGGCCATGGGAATGGAGCCCATATGCGTCCAAGCATTCAGAGCAAAAAGATGGTTTGTTCTGGGTCTCACACTCCAAAGAACAGTTCCCATTCTTCTATGTCCTACAGTGCTCATTGGATTGTTGTGGTGTAATATGAAACCAAATCTTCTACTATGTGGTCAGGATGAAAGCATTATTAACCTAGCAGGCACATACATTGTTTTCTCCCTACCCGATTTGATTACACAAGCCTTCCTGCATCCACTCGGGATTTATCTGAGAACTCATAACATTACACTACCGTTGGCATTGTGTGCAGTAATTGTTGTTTTTGTTCATGTTCCTCTCAATTTTCTATTAGTGAGGTATCTCAACATGGGGATCCAGGGGGTTGCTCTGGCTGCAATGCCGACAAATTTCAATATGGTATTGTCATTGTTATGCTACCTTTATTTTCTAGGGGTGTATAAGAAATCCTAGCAAAATCCATCAAAAGAATGCCTTAAAAGGTGGAGATCTCTTCTGAATCTGGCAATTCCAAGTTGTGCATCTGTATGCTTGGAATGGTGCATTCTATTTCATTGGTATGCTTGTTGCAATTGTGCTGAAATTTGTATTCAAATTTGAGTTTCTGGGAATATGGTTGGGTTTGCTTGAGAATGATCACGATGAACCATATTTTCATTTATTTGATCCTTACAAAATCATTGTCTCTATTTTTAGTTTAGCCATTTACTCAATCCTTGATACTTGTTACTTACATTATGATAATCCTCATAATTGTATCTATGTTTTCAACTTAACATGTTCCTTTCAATGTTGATCAAACTCCAGTTTTGTGTCACTGCCCACAACGGGAACCAGCCTAGATCCAAATCCTAGGGTCTATCAATCGCCGAGAGGGATCAATCCTCTCCAGGTGCAAACCTCTTCTCAGGTATTGCAAGAAATGAGCTATTCGAGGAGAGGTTCGCACCTCGAGAGAGGATTAATACTTTTTGGTTTATGGGTCCTTATATTATATATGTGCATCTTTAAAGTTATAGGGGCGCCAGTCTTGAGACAATTATTATTGTTCCAATTTAGCGGGCACCCACAGAGCCAGCCAGGGATATATTCTTTATCACATAGGAAGGAGATTCTTGAGACTTGAACCTTCAGGGTCATATAGGGCGAGAGATCTTTATTATTTCTTGATACAACCTTTCAAAATTAGATAATATTGGGCGGGCTTTTGTTGCCTTAATTTTGTTGCTTTTAGTGTTGGAAGTCAAGTCCTCGATTCATAGGCTTTTATTTTACAAGCCTGCCTAATGTTCCCAATTAATTGATACCCCTCTATTGATTATCTCATGCCATCCTTTGGGTTTTATAAAATCGGAACCTATCGGTATGCAAACTCACTTTGGGTTTTCGCGATATGTTTTAGAAGGAGATTATTATTATTACTAGCATACCCTCACAACGTTAGAGCAGCTTGTATTATTCACAATAAAAGAAGCTTTATTAAAATATCTTGTGTAGCATTGTGAAAATAGTTAGTGTTTCTTGTTCTAACCATTAGAACCATTTTGTCTTTGGTTTTGTAGTCTCGTCCACTTCGGTTCCCACTCGAATTAACCCAAAAAANAAAATATATTGTGTAGCATTTTCAAAATAGTGAGTGTTTTTTGCGCTGCCCATTAGAACCACTTCGTCTTTGGTCTTGTAGTCTCATCCACTCCACTTCACACTTGAATTAACCAGGTAACATATATATATATTGAAAGGGTTAGTTAAAATTTAATCTTGGGTGGTTGAATGTTTAGGTTTCCACTCTAAGGAGATGGGATATAAAAGACTTAGGTAGGTAAAGGCTTCCTCAGAGGATGGAGAGATAAATGTTAATTTGTGGAGACGAACTTTAGAAGGTGAAGTGGGGAAGTGAAACGACATTGTAAAATTGAGAAAAAAATTGTATGTAAGTAGGTACTATAATTGTATGTGTTTGAACAAAAAGAAATATTTGGATCGACCTTAACAACAAAAGCCATACGAATGCCCATAAAAATTACATGAGTGAATTTTGAGAATAATAAATTGATCCACATATCCAAAAACTAAATCATCTTTAAAAATCTTGTTTGATATTCTAATAATCGTTTACTACAACATTTATATTATTAATGGTTATTTAATATAAAAGTAATTATGATATTATAAAATCTTATATAATACTATTAATAGGTATTTAATATAAAATTAATTAAATTTATCATTAATAAGTATTTAATATAAAATTATTGTAATAACCAATTAGGTTTGAGATCGAAAAGATCAAGTCTGTTGCGATTTGTGACTTCTTCCTATGATCGGCCGACTCCCTACTGTATGGTTTATCGTTGCCTTGTACATGGCCTCGGGGGGGGGGGGGGGGGGGGGGGGGGCGGATTTGATCCTCCTCCACCCCCTTCTTCTCCGGTCCCTCCATAAATAATTGTGTTCAAGCAACTGGTGGCAGCTCATGGTAAGTGACCAGCAATCTCGAACCAGCATAAATTTGTCAAAAAACTTGCCAGCATCCCCACTGTAGCTCTCCCAGCGAAGCGGCCCTACAAAACAACCTTAAATCTCTCGGAAAAAGGACTCATTGGACAATTCACGGGCCTATGGCCTTCCCCAAAAACCATTGAAGCCTGGGTGCAACGAAATTGGAAACCTTTCATATCAAAAGAAATATGAAGTCATCTGATTGGGAAAGGGTATTTTTCTTCGTATTTGAAAGTTCAGCAGATCGAGATTTAATATTAAGAAATAGACCCTATTTCATGGGACCACAAGGACTGTATTTGAACAAATGGACCCCCAATTTTGATCCAAATCAGGATGTCCCTTCGGCAGTGCCTGTTTGGGTTCGGCCCCCCCACCTCCCTTTACACTGTTGGAATATGGAATCTATGGAGGCCATCAGGAATACCTTGGGAAGATATATTGACAAGGCTGAAAGATGAGATCAATACACCTATGCTAGGATATGTGTAGAGGTGGATCTTGAAATAGGCTTACCAGAAGCAATAAATTTAACCGTTGCAGACGAGTCTCACATTCAAGATCTAGATTATGAGCAACTTCCTTTTAAATGCAGATATTGTCACGAATACGACCATTTTTCTCGACATTGAAAAAAAAAGGTGTAGGAAACTCCCGAAAATTCTAAAGGAGAACAATGGAAGCAAGTTCATAAATAGGCTACAACAAAACCCACCTCGAATATCAAAGGGAAAGGAAACCCATCGGGGAACAAGAAAATTTCAACTGAGAAGGGCCATGCAACCTACGAACCTCCTCCTAGGGCAGAAGCCTCAAGAAATCAATATCAACTCCAAAGTGTCCAGAATGCTCATTCTAAACCCGAGGACAAGGAAAATGAAGAACACCCATAACAACAGGAGAACGAAGAAGGGGAAATACCGGGGCATTCGCAACCCATCATATCGAGCCCCTCTTCCCCTTAGAAAAAAAGGTTCCTCGTCGCCCTCATATGGTAAGATGATTAAAAGAAAGCCTCTGAAAGCAGTCTCTTCCTCAGAGGAAGACATATTGGAGAGGTCCTCGAGGAAAACATGAAGGAAATCTAATAAAGAAGCAAGATAAGAGGAGGCTGGAAGATAAAAGATGCAAGGTTTCCAGAGCACCGTAGACATGGCTTACGACAGAAGTACCAGGAAAAAGGCCCATAAAGGAGGCCCACCTCCTTCCTTACCAAGTAAGTAATGATCTTGGTCTCTTGGAATTGCAGAGGTCTGGGGAACCCTTCGAAACCAGATGCAGTTAAGGATCTTCTCAAAATTGAACTTCTAGATATCCTCATCCTTCAAGAGACCAAAATAGATGAGGAAACTCTACTTCTCTTAAGCAGAACCAAATGGAAGAATAATGCTCAAATAACGGTAAGTGTAAGAGGTTCCTCCGGCTGGACAGCAACATTGTGTTCTAAGGAGGGTTTCTCCTTGAAAAAATATTTTGCTACTTAACATCATATCTTCACTGAACTTCATCACCGTCAAAGCAAACTAACTTTTGCTCTTGTTGCAGCTGTAGTATTTTTTCCCAAAATTCAAAAAATTTCGGGACCCTCCTTTAACTCATTTTGGCTCACCTTTTGAGTTTGCTTGATGTTCTGCGGAAAGACTATTTTTATGCCAGCAATGTTTCACTATTTGTTTTAGTTTTACCTTGCCATTGGAAGCGTTTTGGATGTTTAAGTTGGAAATCTAGTCATCTGCGCACCCGCCGTTGCGGAGAAGTAACAAGAAACCGGGTCCGATTCAAGATTGGTTTTCGCCGATGCCTTTATTCACTTATTTGTCTCAATCGGCGGTTTGTTGGGATACCATCGGAACGTATTGTCTCTACGGTTTCCGCAGTTGAGGATGGCACATTACGACGTTCCCCGATGATTGCCTTAACTTTTCTCGACCCCATCATTTTGTTTCACTGATCCTTGAGTTTTCAGAATCCGTCATTGTGGCTTTGAAAAGCATTGTCTTTACGGCATAGTTTGATTTTATTTTCCGTAGGACCGATGTTTCTTGGTTAAAGTCATGTTGGTTTTTTCTCCAATTTTTGCCGGTCTGCGGAACTTGGTTTCTTTTGTGTTTTCACCGTTGCAGCTCTCCAGCGTTCTATCGCTCCGATGCTTTAATCTTGCGAGCTCCTATGCGAGTATCATTTTGTTCCTCTGGCGATGCCTCGGCGGTTCTCCCAACTGTTTCATCGTCCAACGTTATGGAGGCAATGTTGATATGGTCGCTGATCCCTTGCTTTTTACCGCCCGATGACCCTTTTCCCCCCGAGTATAGTTGACCGGGGATATATATATAGTGGGTCGGGTAGTTTATTATTTTATTTTTATTTTTGGACTTTCTCTGCGCTGTCGTTTTCGCTTGAGCAAACCAGGATTCTCGCTATCGGTACCCTCGCTTCTAGGTGGCTCCGCCGTGGAAGCTCAACGGTTTTCCTCCCGCCAGTCACGCAACAGTGCCAGGTAGGCCCTTGTACTCGTTTTGCCCATTCCGTTCGATTGGACGAGCTAATTTCTTGTCTCCGCGGTTAGGGTTTTACTTAGGTTCCCATCTTGACATGTGTATATTCTGAAGTGAATGGCGTGATTGTTAGTGGGGGGGGTCTTGGTGGTCTACTTAATGTTTTTTTCTTTCTTTTTCTCGTGGCCGTTATGGTCTTACAGCCTGCACTTGATGGTTGGGGAAACCGGTGCAGACAGCCATTACGCTGTCTGCACTAGTTTGCCCCATTTTGTGTTCGGCAGTCCGGGGAAGGCTTTCATGGCTTTCCTGGGGGAATACCGGGTTTGTTTCCATTGGTCTAGTCACCCGCATTCTGCAAACCAAGACCTTAGTGTTGTTTTTAGTTCATTGTTTAGAGCAACCCTGTTCACGGTTGAATTCGAACCCAAAACCGGTTTGGGGTAGTATCGCATTACCCGGTCTAAGATGGACCGTGAGATGAGCCTGTACAGTTTTCTAGGGTGCTGTCACCGGTAGCGTCCCCTCGAGCTTTTTAGATTTAATGCCTCAGGTGTCTGCGTAACGCGTAGGTCATAGCACCGAGAGAAGGCCCGGGACTGTTTTCATTTGTGACAAAGGCCTTGTTTTTCCACATCCGAGCTTTGTTGGACTAAGCTAGTTTTAGTTTTTCGGGCATGAGCATTTGTTTGAACATGTTTGCTTATTTTAATAACTACAGTCACGTTTAACGCAAACTAGGTAAAACGCTTACATTGTTATCTCAATCTTTAAAAGTTGTCCGAAAATGACCTAACAGAACCTAAAATGATTTTGTACCTAACAGGGAAATTCCTCGGAACTTAAGATGTCTAAGCGTCAAAAGAAGAAGGCTCCCGCGGTCAAAGAGGAACCCGAAATCGAAGTCATCACTAGAGTCGAATATATTTATGAAGACACCAAATGCATAATTGGTGTAGAGCCCGAATATCAGTGGGGAGAAATCTACAGATTGATTACGTGCCGAGAGGTGCCTGACATAGGTTTTGAGGAAGAAAACATCTATGTCAACATAGAGAGGTCTTCATTAATGAAAATTGCTATGAGACCCGAACTCTTTCCATGCTCTGAGGTGATTGGGTGGATTCTGCCCAGGGCAGATGTGACCACCATGATTCTAGAGAATGTTGATAAACAGGGTTATGCTGCTTATAGCCTTGGATATGTAGCCCTGGCTTACCACTTGCCAGAAGCGCAAATATATCTGACTGAAGACTGGCTGAAAAGCATCGGGCTGGACCTCGTCAAGACACTCAAGAGGATGCTCATGCCTGGAAAAAACTTTAGAACCAGGCCAACTGGAGAATATGACACCGCAAGCCTAAGAACCCCTTACAGGTTCATTGCCTTGATGCTTAATAGGATTTTTGGGAGAGCCCGCGGTAAAAGCTTCAAATTGGAGTGGGTGCCGATAATTTTTTATGTTGCAACACAGGGGACCGTTTTCAATTGGGCCAACATTGTGTCCAATAGCCTCTCAGCCTGCATGGCATCAGCATTAGGAGGGGTGTCCCAAAAGAAATCAGAATTCTACATGAGCTCCATACTGATTGATTGCATACTATGCAATCAACCCTTCCCCAACCTGAGATGCATCTGGGACCGGGAAAGATCACCAGTTTACTCAGCATACAAGCCACTGTGGGCCCACAAATACAACAGTCACTACAGGGAGGTATGTGAGCATTTCATTATGCCATTGTATACCCTGATTTTCTTAAAAGAATGCGACTGCATGATGGAGGAGGCATTGCAGGTGATTGAAGAGTCTTCTGATTATTACTTGACTAAGGATGGGCTATATTTCAGAATGTTTGGAGGCTTTAGAGCACCCTCACTACTGCCTAAGTATGCCACAGACTATGTAATTCACAAAGAGGAAGTTAGGCAAGTATTTCTAGATGGCATAGAAAGTTTTTTATTTGAACATAAGAAGGCAGCATACCATCCTTTGCCTTTCAGATTGGGGAGTTACAAATTTACTAGGGTAAAGAAGGCCGATGAATTCGTGGAGGAGTTGGAGAAGTTCCATTTTGGGGAAATGCCTTTCCACGGGAATGACTCCCGTAACAAGGTTGCAGAGCACTGCAAAGAGGCTAATGTCCATTTTGAATACACTAGCCACTGGGACAGAGAGGAGTCCATTTTTCGTAGTGCACTAAACATGACGGCCTTAAGGAAAAGGTTTAAAAAGAAAATCACCACCAAAGGTGGAAAGGGACAGGACAAGCAGGAAAAGGTCGAGGAGGAAGAAACCAGGAAAAGAAATGAAGAAGCTCAGAGGTTAGTCCAATAAGCCGAAGGATGGCTAAAAGGAGAGGAGGAGGAAAAGAAGAGTTGCACAAGAGGCAACCAGAAAGGCAAAAGAAGCTGCCAAAATCAAAGAAGAAGAAAGAGAAAGGAAGTTAGATGAGGAGCTAAAGAAGCAGGAGGCAGAGAAGATAAAGCTGACACAAACAATGACAGAACAATCAGCTTCTGACGCAGCAGACAGTCAGGCATAGGACTTGGAAAACCCCAACATCCAAGATCCTGAAGTACCCACTTCCAGCACACCAGGACAGTCTATGGTCCCCACCCTTAGGATAATCCCCTTTGAACAGAAGAAAGGGGAAGAGGTACCATATTTTAATACTATCTTTTATGATAAAGAAAAGAAAAGGATAGTAAAAAGAATCAAGAGGAAGGTTGAAATCGGGGGCCTGTCTGGTAAGATGATAAATGATACAACCATTGTATATGGGACATACAGAGACCCCAGGTTCACTATCAAGGAGGGGGCTACATTGATCCATGCTTCATAGGACAATGTAGATAAAATAATGATGGATCTGGAGCAGTCAAAGAAGTCTTCTTCTCAACTCAAAGATACCCTGAGAAAGGAAAGAGAAGAAAACAATAAGTTAAAGAGAAAGTTTGAAGACATACAAAAGGAAATCAAGTCTTCAAAGGTTGAACTTCAGGTCTTCCAGATAGAAAAAAGATCTATGGAGACCGCCCAAGAGTGTCTGGAGAAAGTACAACAGGAATATCAAGAGTTGAGGGCAGAGAAGGAACAACTGCTAGGTAGGATAAAGGATCTAGAGTTGCAGAAGACTACCTTGGAAGCAAATGAGAGGCAATCTCAAGGGCAGGAGGCAAAACTTAAAGAACAGATTACCACGCTGACAGCAGCTTTAGAGGAAGCCAGAGAACAACAAGTTAGTCTTCAACCTTTCAAAGAACACGTTCTGGCACAAAGAGCCAAGATGCTTCAACTGCAGGTGGCCATAGAGGAGGAAATATGCAGGGTTTTGCAGGTAGACAACTGGTTGGAGGAGATTTTGGAGACCTCCTCATATTTTGTTGACAGATCTCAAGACATCCTGGAAGTCCTGACAGGAAGGATGGCAATATTAGAAGCAAATGCAGAAGCTCCCGCAGAGTTACCCTCAAAGGATCAACAAGCCCTTAGGCAAGACTACGACTTGTTGGAGTTTGCCATCAACACAGCCGAGGAGTTCAAGAAGGCTATTAGGAAGACAAGAGGGGCATGTACAGAATTCTTTAGAAGACTTCTGATTACTTATAACCGATGCCGGGTAGAGGCTGAACAAAGAATGGATGCTTTTCCGGACCACAACCTATTTGTGGAAATTTTGCAAAGAAGGTACCAAGAAGATGAAAGAAGAATACATCACATTAAAGCTTTAGATGAACATACCCTAAGGAATGAGGTAGATCATTCCGCGGTTAGTGTGTAGCTGTTAGAAGATCAGCTTCGCCTGAGTACATCCAGAATAGAAGCCATCAGGAACCAGGCTGCAAAATTCGAAATAAATATTCAATTCTTGGAACCTTCTGAATTTGAAAGTATCACCTCGGAGGCTTCAGCGTGGAAGAAATTTCTAAATAATCAAGCGGGGCCCTCCTCATGAACATTTGTTCACTTTTGTAATATGTTGTAAATCTCATAAACACTTAGTGAAAGTGAATTTTGGGAAGCGAAGAGTTGGGGAAGCCCAAGAGTTATTCGTGGGCAGCCCAACAGTCTTTTTCTTTTGTATAAATATAGAGGATTTTGATGAAGAAGGGACTTTTTCCCAGTTAGATTAGTAAAGAGATATTGTAAGAAGAACTATTTCCTTTTGCAATAAAGAATTACAGTTTGCCTGTTGGAGAAAGTTTGGTGGGATGTTCAAATGTTATGCTATGGATTTGTTGAAGAGGAATTATTTTGTTTTCAGCTCTTGTCCACTAACTGTGAGATCGTTCTGGCTCTTAGGACCTAGGTTCTTGTTTGAATGATTTCTGGCTTATTTTATGAAAATTACCACCATGAGTAATGAATGCCGTTCATAAGTAATTGGCTATCTGGTTGTTTAAATATCTTTAATTGTTCATGTGTTTTGAAGGAAGTATCAGCTATCTGTAATTTCTCTTTATAATGCATCCACAAGATATATTACTCATTAATAAGTTATAATCTTGCTCCCTGGGGATAGGTAGGTAGTTAGATTTATTTTCTTGCTGTGTGTGTGATTTAGATGCTTGAGAGTTTAAGATGAGAGGTAAGAACCTGCGCATCGCATTGTGATTACTCCTTGCATTCTTTATCAATTTGCATGTTAAATAGGCACTTGCATATCATACTTAAAGTCAAAAATATAAAAATATATACGGTGGATCGGGCTGAAACCAGTAAAACCTTTTATTTTTGTTTCTTGACCTAGGGTGGCCGGACCGCAAACTGGATGGATTCCCTACACCAAACAGTCGCGGACTAGTTGGGAACATTGACTGGGGAGAATCCTTTGCTGTTGTTGCCTGCGATTTTCCAGGCCTCAACAGTTTATGGTGCTAGAAGGTGGGCCGCCAGTGCATGGTTGGCCAAGGAAACCCATTTTTCCAAGATTACCCCACCAGTGATATTTTTGAAAGCATTTTTGTGACCTGACCCAAATACTTAAGAAAAGCTAAAGGGAAAGACCGTCCTGTATTGGAAAACTCGGTGTTGTTTAGGGTTTGGAATAACTTGTAGGAATAGCCTTAAAGGAAGTAGTTTGACCTTTGAAGCAAATAAGCCCGGGTACACCTTACGGTTCTCCTTTTCAGACTCCTGTTCTTTCACCTCCTCATTTTTCACTCATGGCAGGTATAAATGTGAATCAACCCAACCCATCGCCGGCTTGGAAAGCCAGATCACCCTTGAACCTAACACCTCCATTGCATCACCTACCTCAAGCTTTTGAGAAGTTGCTGCCTAAGTTTGATCCTGATGAGAAGGTTGTTGTAGATGACCACTTGCAAAGTTTCTATTTGGCAATAGAAGGGTTAAGGGCTAGGGAATACAAGGATGTTGTCTGTAGATTGTTCCCGCATACCCTTAAAGGAGCAGCAACATCCTGGTACTTTGGTTTGCCTGCAAACTCTATTCCCAATTGGGATACCTTTGAAAGGATTTCCAGAAGTAAGTATGTAGCCCAAAAGACGCATGCATCACTAATGAAAGGTCTGGGCGCTTTGAAAAAAGAAAGGAATGAGAAGGTACATCATTTCACTCGAAGGTTTTCAACTTACCTCAAAAACTTCTCTACAACCGATAAGCCTTCTGATAAGGTTCTGATTGAGTATCATACCTCAACTTTAGGCCCGGACTTGCCTATGTTCGCAAAAGCTCAAGTTAAACCTACATTAGTTGAGACTTATGAAGAGGCAGAAAGAGTAGAGGCTGAAAAGGAAAGTATAAAAGATTATCCCGAGCAACCTAGAGAAAAAACTACTAGGAGAAGAGCCTTAGTGCTGTCCAAACCTAAAGAGGAGCAATCACATGAGTTTGAGGGAGTGTTAAAAATGATTCAAAAACTCTCCAATAGAATAATAGATTTGGAGAAAGAAAGGGAAGTTCAGAAAATTTATAAACCCTACTACAAAAAAAAGGAGGATAACAACCAATTCAAGACCCCTCCACATAATTCAGCATCAATGAATCTAACAGAGGTAGGGATGGACAATTTTTGCACTTTTCACCAACAACCCCATTCTGAAAAGAATTGTCCTCAATGGTTAAATTCGATGACATTGGTAATGAATAATCTTTTGGACTCTAAATTGACTGAGGACAGTGGTGAAGAGAAAAAGAGTATTCAAACCATAGAAAGACAGGAAAATGATACCATGTTTTTATGGGATTGCGTCTCGATGTTTGATACCGAAAAGGGTACTCCTAAACCTGAGAACATACCAACAGCAACAAAAGACATGGATCTGATAATTAAAGACAATGCGACAATTTCAAAGATTAAGAAGTTGCAAAAGAATGTCAGGAGACAATCAAAGAACAATATTGAAGATGAAATACCCAAAGTTACCATTTTCATCCAGGAGACGGAACAAATCAACGAGCATGCCAAGCTTATGGAAGGACAAGTAGATGATTACAAAGGAAACACTGAAAAAACTGAGGAGCCAGAAAAGGAAGTGCCCACCAAAAATCAACCAGTGGAGGAAGACGTTGAATGAATTTGGGAAGAAAAATCTAAAACCCCACCTTTCCTTTTGACTCTAGAAATGCTGAATCATAGGGTGCATAATTGTTTGGTAGATTCTGGATCATCGGTAAATGTTATGCCACTTGCAGTTTGCAAGAAGATTAATGGGCAGCCAAAGCCCACAGCCTAGGAAGTCATTTAACTAGACAGAACAAGTGTCAAAGTAGTGGGGGAAATGAAGAATGTTCTCATTCGTTTATCTGCAAATAACACAATATGTCAATTTATTGATATTATGGTGGCTGACATCCCAGATGGTTATGGGCTTATTCTGAACCGAGATTGGTCTGCCAGGTTAAAGGGGTATTTTGCTTCAGTCTGGTCTCATTTATGGTTACCTCATAAGGGTACCGCAAATCAGATCAAAATTTCAAGAGAACCTTACATGAAACACACTGTCACTAAGTTGGGAGAAGGAAATGAATCTGATAATTCTGTTCTAGGAAATTATCTAATGGAGCTTGAACTAAAATATCATGCCTCAGAAAAAGCCAGCAATATAATTGACATTCAGCCTGATCTCCTTCGATTTCCTCAAGCTGATAAGGCTGATTGTAAATCAGCAGACATGATTCCGGTTTCAAAAATAGTACAATTAGACCATGGATAGGTATCTCTTGTTTGCAATATAGCCTAGCCCCTTGACTCATTAGATTGAAGGATTTTCAGGGGTGGGCACACAATTTTCTTTTTCTTTTGATTTAATGTTTTTGTACATAAATAAATTGATTCTGTCTGTTTTGGTTTACTGCTTTGTTTCTAGTTATTTTTTTTGTTTTGAATAAAGAGGCAAACTTTTGGTTGCATGGAAAACATCAGTGTTCTTAATTAACTGAAATCTTGAGGAAAAGACTGTGCGTTTTAAATAATAGAATGTCTTCTAGTAGGAAGTTTTCCTAATTGGCCATGCGTTCATTGAAGCCCTAGTTAACCCCTGTAAATAACTCAAAATTAAAAGGTCCGGAATACTATTTCGAGGCTCCATCCATTACACATCTAAGATGCCCTAGGGAGTGATAGCAAAGGGCTCACGGAGAGGAAGCAAGGTAAACAGTTTACTATATATAAATGATCCCATGCCATAATTTCAGAAAGCCTAAAGGCTGTCAAGAGTCAAAACTCCTTAAAGAAGCAATACATATCAAAGCAAAGTGTCAGAAACATAAATTTAAATATGCCAAAAGTTCTTCTAGATGATCAAATAGTCTTTTACTAGGAAGAAGTTAAGTCAGAAATCTGGGGTTCACCAGCTAGTCGCCAATTGTTGCAGCTGCAACAATTTTTCCCAAAATTCAAAAAATTTCAGGACCCTCCTTTAACTCATTTTGGCTCAGCTTTTGAGTTTGTTTGATGTTCTGCGGATAGACTATTTTTATGCTAGCAATGTTTCACTATTCGTTTTAGTTTTACCTTGACATCGAAAGCATTTTGGATGTTTAAGTCGAAAATCTAGTCATCGCGCCGTTCCGGAGAAGTAACAAGAAACCGGGTCCGATTCAAGATTGGTTTTTGTCGATGCCTTTATTCACTTATTTGTCTCAATCGACGGTTTGTTGGGATACCGTCGGAACGTATTGTCTCTACGGTTTCCGCAGTTGCAGATGGCACATTACGAAGTTCCCCAATGATTGCCTTAACTTTTCTCGACCTCGCTGTTTTCTTTCACTGATCCTTGAGTTTTCAGCATCCGTCGTTGCAGCTTTGAAAAGCATTGTCTTTTCGGCATAGTTTGATTTTATTTTCCACGGGACTGATGTTTCTTGGTTAAAGTCATGTTGATTTTTTCTCCAATTTTTGCCGGTCTGCGAAACTTGGTTTCTTTTGTGTTTTTGCCGTTGCGGCTCTCCAACCTTCTATCGCTTCGATGCTTTAATCTTGTGAGCTCCGATGCGAGTATCGTTTTGTTCCTCTGCCGATGCCTCGGTGGTTCTCCCAACTGTTTCATCGTTCGACGTTACGGAGACAATGTTGATATGGTCACTGATCCCTTGCTTTTTACCCCCCAATGACCTTTTTCCCGCTGAGTATAGTTGACCAGGGGTATATATATAGTGGGTCGGGTAGTTTATTATTTTATTGTTATTTTTGGACTTTCTCTGCGCTATCATTTTCGCTCGAGCAAACCATGATTCTCACTGTCGGTACCCTTGCTCCTAGGTGGCTCCGTCGTGGAAGCTCAACGGTTTTCCTCCCACCAGTCGCGCAGCAGTGCCAGGTAGGCCCTATACTCGTTTTCCCATTCCTTTCAATTGGACGAGCTAATTTATTGTCTTCGCAGTTAGGGTTTTACTTAGGTTCCCGTCTTCACATGTGTATATTCTGAAGTGAATGGAGTGACTGTTAGTGGGGGGGGGGTCTTGGTGGTCTACTTAATTTTTTTTTCTTTTTCTCGCGGCCGTTATGGTCTTATAGCCTGCACTCAATGGTTGGGGAAACCGGTGCAGACGGTCGTTACGCTGTCTGCACCAGTTTGCCCCATTTTGTGTTCGGCAGTCCAGGGAAGGCTTTCATGGCTTTCTTGTGGGAATACCAAGTTTGTTTCCACTGGTCCGGTCACCCACATTTTGTAAACCAAGACCTCAGTGCTGTTTCCAGTTCATTTTTTAGAGCAACCCTATTCACAATCGAATTCGAACCCCGAACCGGTCTGGGGTAGTATCGCATTATCCGGTCTAAGATGGACCATGAGATGAGCCTGTACAGTTTTCTAGGGTGCTGTCACCGGTAGCGTCCCCTTTAGATTTTTAGATTTAATGCCTCAAGTGTCCCAGTAAAGCGTAGGCCATAGCGCCGAGAGAGGGCCTGGGACTGTTTTCATTTGTGACAAAGGCCTTATTTTTCCACATCCGAGCTTTGTTGGACTAAGCTGGTTTTAGTTTTTCGGGCAGGAGCATTTGTTTGAACATGTTTGCTTATTTTATTAACTACAGTCATGTTTAACGCAGACGAGGTAAAACGCTTACATTGTTATCTCAATCTTTAAAAGTTGTCCAGAAATGACCTAACAGAACCTAAAATGATTTTGGACATGACAGGGAAATTCCTCGAAACTTAAGATGTCTAAGCGTCAAAAGAAGAAGTCTCCCACGGTCGAAGAGGAACCCGACGTCGAAGTCATCACCAGAGTCGAATATATTTAGGAAGACACCAAATGCATAATTGGTGTAGAGCCCGAATATCAGTGGGGAGAAATCTACAGATTGATTACGCGTCGAGAGGTGCCTGACATAGGTTTTGAGGAAGAAAACATCTATGTCAACATAGAGAGGTCTTCATTAATGAAAATTGGTACGAGACCCGAACTCTTTCCATGGTCTGAGGTGATTGGGTGGATTCTGCCCAGGGCAGATGTGACCACCATGATTCTAGAGAATGTTGATAAGGAGGGTTATGCTGCTTATAGCCCTGGCTTACCACTTGCCAGAAGCGCAAATATATCTGACTGAAGACTGGCTGAAAAGCATCAGGCTGGACCTCGTCGAGACACTCAAGAGGATGCTCATGCCTGGAAAAAACTTTAGAACCAGGCCAACTAGAGAATATGACACCGCAATCCTAAGAACCCCTTAAAGGTTCATTGCCTTGATGCTTAATAGGATTTTTGGGAGAGCCCACGGTAAAAGCTTCAAATTGGAGTGGGTGCCAATAATTTTTTATGTTGCAACATAGGGGACCGTTTTCAATTGGGCCAACATTGTGTCCAATAGCCTCTCGGCCTGCATGGCATCAGCATTAGGAGGGGTGTCCCAAAAGAAATCAGAATTCTACATGAGCTCCATACTGATTGATTGCATACTA
The DNA here is from genome assembly GCA_001517045.1 of Pseudotsuga menziesii. Classification (NCBI taxonomy): domain Eukaryota; kingdom Viridiplantae; phylum Streptophyta; class Pinopsida; order Pinales; family Pinaceae; genus Pseudotsuga; species Pseudotsuga menziesii. The sequence goes on from LPNX011098436.1 coordinate 330,800, forward strand.
TGCAATCAACCCTTCCCCAACCTGAGATGCATTTGGGACCAGGAAAGATCACCAGTTTACTCAGCATACAAGCCACTATGGGCCCACAAATACCAAAGTCACTACAAGGAGGTATGTGAGCATTTCATTATGCCATTGTATACCCTGATTTTCTTAAAAGATTGCGACTACGTGTCGGAGGAGGAATTGCAGGTGATTGAAGAGTATGCTGATTATTACTTGACTGAGGATGGGCTATATTTCAGAATGTTTGGAGGCTCTAGAGCACCCTCACTACTGCCTAAGTATGCCACAGACTATGTAATTCACAAAGAGGCAGTTAGGCAAGTATTTCTAGATGGCATAGGAAGTTTTTTATTTGAACATAAGAAGGCAGCATACCCTCCTTTGCCTTTCAGATTGGGGAGTTACAAATTTACTAGGGTAAAGAAGGTCAATGAATTCGTGGAGGAGTTGGAGAAGTTCCATTTTGGGGAAATTCCTTTCCACAAGAATGACTCCCGTAACAAGGCTGCAGAGCACTGTAAAGAGGCTAATGTCCATTTTGAATACACTAGCCACTGGGACAGAGAGGAGTCCATTTTCCGCAGTGCACTAAACATGACGACCTTAAGGAAAAGGTTTAAAAAGAAAATCACCACCAAAGGTGGAAAGGGACAGGACGAGCAGGAAAAAGTCGAGGAGGAAGAAACCAGGAAAATAAATGAAGAAGATCAGAGGTTAGCCCAAGAAGCTGAAGGATGGCTAAAAGGAGAGGAGGAGGAAAATAAGAGCTGCACAAGAGGCATCCAAAAAGGTAGAAGAAGCTACCAAAAGCAAAGAAGAAGAAAGAAAAAGGAAGTTAGATGAGGAGTTGAAGAAGCAGGAGGCAGAGAAGATAAAGCTGACACAAACAGTGACAGAACAATCAGCTTCTGACGCAGCAGACAGTCAGGCCCAGGACTTGGAAAACCCTGACATTCAAGATCCTGAAGTACCCACTACTAGCACACCAGGCTAATCCCCTTTGAAGAGAAGAAAGGGGAAGAGGTACCAGATTTTAATACTATCTTTTATGATAAAGAAAAGAAAAGGATAGTAAAAAGAACCGAGAGGAAGGTTGAAACCGGGGGCCTGTCTGGTAAGATGATAAATGATACAACCATTGTATATGGGACAGACAGAGACCCTAGGTTCACTATCAGGGCGGGGGCTACATTGATCCATGCTTCAGAGGACAATGTAGATAAAATAATGACGGGTCTAGAGCAATCAAAGAAGTCTTCTTCTCAACTCAAAGATACCCTGAGAAAGGAAAGAGAAGAAAACAATAAGTTAAAGAGAAAGTTTGAAGACGTACAAAAGGAAATCAAGTCTTCAAAGGATGAACTTTAGGTCCTCCAGATAGAAAAAAGATCTATGGAGACCGCCCAAGAGTGTCTGGAGAAAGTACAATAGGAATATCAAGAGTTGAGGGCAGAGAAGGAACAATTGCTAGGTAGGATAAAGGATCTGGAGTTGCAGAAGACTACCTTGGAAGGAAATGAGAGGCAATCTCAAGGGCAGGAGGCAAAACTTAAAGAACAGATTACCTCGCTGACAGTAGCTTTAGAGGAAGCCAGAGAACAACAAGTTAGTCTTCAACCTTTCAAAGAACATGTTCTGGCATAGAGAGCCAAGATGCTTCAGCTGCAGGTGGCCATAGAGGAGGAAAGATGCAGGGTTTTGCAGGTAGACAACGGGTTGGAGGAGATTTTGGAGACCTCCTCATATTTTGTTGACAGATCTCAGGACATCCTGGAAGTCCTGACAGGAAGGATGGCAAGATTAGAAGCAAATGCAGAAGCTTCTGCAGAGTTACCCTTAAAGGCTCAACAAGCCCTTAGGCAGGACTACGATTTGTTGGAGTTTGCCATCAACACAGCCGAGGAGTTCAAGAAGGCTGTTAGGAAGAAAAGAGGGGCATGTACAGAATTCTTTAGAAGACTTCTGATTACTTATAACCGATGCCAGGTAGAGGCTGAACAAAGAATGGATGCTTTTCCGGACCACAGCCTGTTTGTGGAAATTTTGCAAGGAAGGTACCAAGAAGATGAAAGAAGAATACAACACATTAAAGCTTTAGATGAGCAGACCCTAAGGAATGAGGTAGATCATTCCGCGGTTAGTGTGCAGCTATTAGAAGATCAGCTTCGCCTGAGTACATCCAGAATAGAAGCCATCAGGAACCAGGCTGCAAAATTCGAAATAAATATTCGATTCTTGGAACCTTCTGAATTTGAAAGTATCGCCTCAGAGGCTTCAGCGTGGAAGAAATTTCTAAATAATCAAGCGGGGCCCTCCTTATGAACATTTGTTCACTTTTGTAATATGTTGTAAATCTCATAAACACTTAGTGAAAGTAAATTTTGGGAAGCGAAGAGTTGGGGAAGCCCAGGAGTTATTCGTGGGCAGCCCAACAATCTTTTTCTTTTGTATAAATATAGAGGATTTTGATGAAGAAGGTACTTTTTCCCAGTTAGATTAGTAAAGAGATATTGTAAGAAGAACTATTTCCTTTTGCAATAAAGAATTACAGTTTGCCTGTTGGAGAAAGTTTGGTGGGATGTTCAAATGTTATGCTATGGATTTGTTGAAGAGGAATTATTTCGTTTTCAGCTCTTGTCCACTAACTGTGAGATCGTTCTGACTCTTAGGACCTAGGTTCTTGTTTGAATGATTTCTGGCTTATTTTATGAAAATTACCACCATGAGTAATGAATTCTGTTCATAAGCAATTGGCTATCTGGTTGTTTAAATATCTTTAATTGTTCATGTGTTTTGAAGGAAGTATCAGTTATCTGTAATTTCTCTTTATAATGCATGCACAAGATATATTACTCATTAATAAGTTACAATCTTGCTACTTGGGGATAGGTAGGTAGTTAGATTTATTTTCTTGTTGTGTGTGTGATTTAGATGCTTGAGAGTTTAAGATGAGAGGTAAGAACCTGTGCATCGCATTGTGATTACTCCTTGCATTCTTTATCAATCTGCATGTTAAATAGGCACTTGCATATCATACTTAAAGTCAAAAATACAAAAATATATACGGTGGACTGGGCCTCAACCGGTAAAACCTTTTATTTTTGTTTCTTGACCTACGGTGGCCGGACCGCAAACCGGACAAATTCCCTACACCAAACAGTCGCGGACTAGTTGGGAACATTGACTGGGGAGAATCCTTTGCTGTTGTTGCCTGCGATTTTCCAGGCCTGAACAGCTCTTTTCAACCTTTACATGCATGTCCACTATGTAGAGAAAAAAGACTGTTGGAACACTCTTGCAGATTTTATAAAAATGTATACCCATGGGAGCGTTATTCTAGTAGGTGACTTCAATCTAGTGTTGTGCCCCAAAGAGAAAAAAAGGGGAAACGAAGGACGAGATCCCATGCTTCATTTCGTAGAAGATTTGATTTGGGAATGGAACCTTGTAGATATTAATCCCAAATGGGGAAGATACACATGGTCAAATAACATAATAGGAGCACACCATATTGCAACACGACTTAATCATTTTTTAATCCAGAGTTCTCTTTTTTTAGAAAGAAAAATAATTTTCTCAAACATTTTTCCCAAGTTTGCTTCGGACCACAAGGAAATCCTCTTGCACTTGAAAGACGAGGAAGAACAAGGACCAATTCCATTTCGATTCATCCCACTATGGATCAAGAAGGAAGGATTATGGGAAACAGTCTCCAAATCTTGTGACTCCCCTAGTAAAGGCTCCCCGAGTTTTGTTTGGGAACAAAAGCTCAAACTCACAAAATGGGATTTAAAGGATTGGATTAAAAAAGACTTCAAAACCCCCTCCTCCTACAGAAAATAAGCTTTACAGGATCTATCTTCTCTACAGATGGAACTTGAAGAAAAAGACATCACTTCTCCCGACTTAGCGAAGGAGCAACAAGCTCAATCCTTTGTTTTCTGGACTCTCTACCAAGGGGAAGAATGCTGGAGATTTAAATCCCGTAGTCTGTGGTTACAGGAAGGTGATTGTAACACCTTCTTCTTCCACAAGCAAACCAAATCTAGACAATACCACAATCATATTTCTGAGATCACTTCTTCAGAGAAAGACACAATCAAGGGGTTTGAAAAAATCAAAGAGGTTGTGGAATCTCATTTCCATGCCTTATATATGGAGAATGGTCATTCATACAAGGAGGTAAATGTTGATTTCCTTTCTCATATTCTACTAACAATCGTTATCTCTTGAATCCATTTTCTGAAGAAGAAATCTTCAATGTGATTTGGTCAATGGAGCCATACAAAGCCCCTGGTCTGGATAGATTCACAATGCATTTTTATAGAGCTTGTTGGACAATAATCAAGTCTGATCTTACTCGAATGATTAGAGTATTTCACCAAAAAGCAAAGGTAGGAGGTTGCAACAATTCCACTTTCCTTAACGAACCCTATCTCTTTTGCTAGGTTCGAACCCATCTCGCTTTGTAACGCCTCTTATAAAATCATTTCCAAACTCCTGGATAATATAATCAAACCCTTGCTTGCTAAGCCGGTCTATTCAAACGAGGGAGGATTTATAAAAGGAAGACAAATCATGGACAATGTAATTTTAGTTCAAGAAGCCTTACATTCCAGCAAGCTCATAAAAGAAAAAGGTATCCTCATAAAACTAGATATGGAAAACACCTTTGACCTAGATAAGCACTCGTATTTATACCAAGTTTTTTCCTCCTTTGGTTTCAGTAAAGATTTTATAAGTTTTATTATTAAAGCCTGTATTGATAAGCACTCGATTGTTCCTTTAGTTAATGGAAGGCCTACAGGTTTCTTTTAAGCTATGAGAGGAATTCGCTAAGGGTGTCCTCTTTCCCCCTTCCTATACATCTTGATGGTTGATTCCTTTAGCAGGAAGATGGATGCAGACAGAGAAGAAGGGAAAATACAAGGAATTCACTTAGAGAAATGCCTCCCTTCCCTAAACCACACCTTATTCGTTGACGACTCTCTCTTTCTAGGAGGTGCCTCCTTAAAGATCGCTAGAGCATTTAAAGAATTAATCCAAGTATACTGTCAAGCTACAGGAGCTAGGTAAATAATAAAAAAAGTGTAGTTTACGGTTGGAATGTTGATCAGACTTCAATCCTTCAAATCACCCATCTTTTGGGATTTTCAGGGTACGCTTCTTGGGAAAAAAATAATTATTCGGGCCTACCTCTCTCCTTCGGATTTGTCAAACCCACTATTTGGGCAAGAGTCCTCAACAAGATTAAAAGTAGAATTGTTTCCTGGGGAGGTCACCGGCTTAATTGTGCAGGAAATTTGGTTATTGTCAAATATGTCCTTTCTTCTCTTCCTATTTATTAATCCTCCATTCTTTTAGCTCCCAAATCAATTATGGATCAAGTTTCCCGACTTATCCAAGATTTCCTTTGGAAAGGAGGAAAAGGAAATCAAGATAAATTCCATCTTGTAAGCTAGCACACTTTTAAGAGATGTTAGAAAAACATGATCACAGAGCAATAACAATTATACAATTAAATTATTAAACAAGATGCAAACACATTAAACACATTACAAGAGAGACACAAATATAATGTGGTTCACCCCAGATGGGCTATGTCCACATAGAAATTGATAGTCCTTTATTATTATACCATCCAACAAAATGAAAAGATACAACCCGCAGCAACCCCACTACTTTTCCTCTTCACACTCTCACAGTCCCTCTCACACAATCACAAAGATTGTTTACAATGCTACAATACAATACACAACCATATTACAATGCCTTCCTTTTATAAAGTGAATACCATGGGAAAATACCATGGGTTTCCCAAATACCATGGGTTCGTAAATCACCCATTATTGACCAGTTCATGACGCCTGACAACTATAGTGGGGGGCGGTTGCAAGCCCCCCCACACCCCTTGTTGATGCCTGGAAAATTCCCAGGTACCGACAGTAGGGATTCTCCCTGATAATTGATCCCAATTAGATCATTCGCCGTTTGGTATGGGGAACCCATCTGGTTAGTTGCCCGACTATCCTAGAATTAAAGTTTGTAAGTCGTTACCGGTTGCAACCTGGTCCACCATTTATGTAAATTTTATTTATATGGATGAAATGCACATGCCTAAACTAAACGCATGTGACTGGTGAGCAAGAGCCTCACAAGAGATGTGTAGGTTCATACCTCCCGTCTTGTCACTCTTGTTCCTCAATCACGTTTATAAATCTGAATATAAGCAAATTAATTATATTCTGCTCTAAACTAGTCTATCCTATCCACTTGGGGAGCAAATTTAAAAGAAAGAGAGTAATGTATTGCAATTATCCATAATGATCTTGCAGATAACTGTTCCAATTCCAAACACATAGTTACAACAAAAAGATTAACAAAGATAGCTTTGAAATAAGAAAGCGATCATTACTCAATTTATACATAGAATTTTATACGAAAAGTAAAATAATTCATCATTAAAGAAGTAGTTCATAAAAGTCACAACAATCTCACAGTTGTATAGAAACTCAATATAAGTAATTCCATATTCGAAATTTCACACGATCAATGTAAAACCTGTGCAGTCCTTTCCCAACAAAATTGTCCTTCTTTATTAGCAGAAAAAAAAAAAAAGTTGTTCTGACAAATAAACCAATCTTCTTATGCCAACCAAAAAAGTTTCTTTTTTATTCTACTTCCTACCTCTATTTATAATACAATTACAAATGACTTCTCAATTTCCTTAACTTTAGGATTTCCAAAATTTTGTCCTTTAGTGCCTTGCACTTAGAAAAAATAATAAATTACATAAAGTGACAAAATACATAAAAAGACAAAAAAATCAAGTAGGCCCAGTCGGTTTTGAAATGTATTCCCCCCATGCATTAGCTTCCTCTGTAATAGTCTGATAATCTACTGGCTCTAGCAATCTCACGGTTACTTCATGTATGGCCAGCTGTGTCTCCACATTTGACACTTTTGTTGGAGTTAATCTGTACAGGTCTTCTAAGAGATAATTACTGATAGAGGCTTGTTGTCACATACCCCAAATTGCAAAAGCATTTTATGTTTAAGAAGACATTATACTTTAATTTTATTGTAAAGTTTGTAATTTATTGACTAAGTGGGGTCAAGGATGATTGTAATTAATTATGCTGAATATTTTAATAATTAATAAATATGAGACAACAGCTTAAGGAGGTTGTTAAATGAGTGTTTACTGGTCACTAGGTGGAATAGACTGGGTGAGAGCAGATTGACACTTGGCAGCATCCTCAAACCACTTCTAGTTGTTGCAAGAGGCAACTTCCCTATTTTTGTGGTCATGTTCCCCAAGAAAGTGGAACAAGCGCAGGTGGCTCATTAAGTGAAAAACTAACCCAAAATACCTAGGCATGCTTATAAACTACCCATCGAATTCAGCAGGGGTTGTTCAATCTTTACTTGTGAAATTTCTGAAGTGAAATTTGTGCAAAAGATATTCGATGGAGGGGAAAGGCAAAAGTGTTTGGAGTGTGAAAGCCGTTTTACTGAACTAGTGCAGTTGTTTTGCTGAGTTCTTGTTGCAGAAGGCATAAGTATTAGTGTTGAATAATCTGTGGAGTTGCAGGGGTTTTATAGCCCATTCTCTCACCCAGTGCTTTCAACCAGGTGGACCAGTGGACAGACTCGGGGGTCCTAAGACTAGCAGTTAAGCTGTCTTCAGGAATTGGTTGGGTGGAACGGGCTTCTTAGGCTGTTGTCTCCTCTACGAGTTCTCAGGTTCTAAAATGTTATTTTATTTTATCTTATGAGTACTAAAATGAATGTTGTTAAGGTAGAATTACTGTTATGTTTGATAAGTTGTCTCTGTAATTTAGAAAATAAACCAGTTTTTATTTCAAAAAGTTACTGATTACAGTTATGGAATGTATGTCTAGGGTTAGATTTAAATTGATTAACGAATCAACTACCTGTTTGTATTTTTCCACTCGCCTTAGGACGAAGTACTTTAGTACAGTAGGTGTTTAGATGAATGAATTTACATCAAGTAAAATATAGGTTGTAATATTTTAACTGTTAGTTGAATTTATAAATAACAGTAAAATCCTTTAACAGTAAAATCCTTTAACTAATAAGTTGTCTCTGTAATTTAGAAAATAAACCAGTTTTTATTTCAAAAAGTTACTGATTACAGTTATGGAATGTATGTCTAGGGTTAGATTTAAATTGATTAACGAATCAACTACCTGTTTGTATTTTTCCACTCACCTTAGGACGAAGTACTCTAGTACAGTAGGTGTTTAGATGAATGAATTTACATCAAGTAAAATATAGGTTGTAATATTTTAACTGTTAGTTGAATTTATAAATAACAGTAAAATCCTTTAACTACTAGAGTGCTTTTCATTTATACTTTTCAAGTTTTATTTAATACTGAACTGAATTTAAAGAATAGATTTTATCACACGTTTGGTCATTGCGTTAAATATCACATAATACTAATTCCTTTCCACAGGTTTTTAATATATATATATTTATATATTTATAATCTACTATAGAGTAGTAAATATCTATATAAACTACCACATAATAGAAATTTCTAAGTAAAGTAATAAACAAGACATTACTTTAATACAATATAATTAATACACTTCATAAAGAAACTAATTTTGTAAGCTAAACAGTTGTTGAGGCCTGGAAGATCGCATGCAACAACAGCAAGGGATTCTCCCCAGTAAACGTTCCCAACTAGCCCGTTACTGTTTGGTATGGGGAATTCGTCCGGTTTGCGATCCGGCTATCGTAGGTCAAAATAACAAAAAATAAAAGGTTTTACCGGTTGTGACCCGATCCACCGTGTATGTTTTAGTTTTTATGTTTAAGTATGAGATGCAAGTGCCTATCTAAGAATGCGAAATTGACAGAGAATACGAAGAGCGTCACAATGTGATGCACATGTTCTTACCTCTCGTCTTAACTCTCTCGTATCTAAATCACACATAGCAAGAAACAAAAAATAACTATCTAAACTATCCGTAGGGAGGAAAATTATCATTCATTAATGAGTAATGTGTTTTGCGCATGCATTAAGAAAAATCACAGATAGCTGATACTTCTTTCGAAACACATGAACATTTAAAGATATATCAACAACCAGATAGCTAATTGTTTATGAACAACATTCATTACTCATAGTGGAAATTCCATAGAATAAACTAGAGAGCATTCATACAAGAACATAGGTTCAAAGAGTTAGAACGATCTCACAGTTCATGGACACAAAGATGAAAACGAAATAGTTCACATTCAACACATCCATGGCACAACATTTACAAAGTTCCACAAACCTTTCTCCAACAGGAAACTTGTAATTTCTTTATGAAAAAGGAAATAGTTCTTCTTACAACAGGTTCTCACAAATCTCAAAGGAAAAAGTCATTTTCTACAACTAACTCTCCTATACTTATACAAAAAGGCAAAACTTTTGGGTTGCCCCAAAGTGACTCTTGGGCTTCCCCAACGTTTCCATTCCCAAAATTTGTCCATTACTGAACGCTCATACATTATACGATACATTACATTCAAAACAAAAATTAATAAAGCATTTTCATGAAGAGGGCCCCGCTTGATCATTGATGAACTTCTTCCATGCTTGGGCCTCTGCCGCTATGCTTTCAAAATCTGAAGGTTCAAGAAACCGAATGTTTATTTCATATTTTGCAGCCTGATTCCTAACCACCTCAATTCGTGTTGGACTCAAACGTAGCTGATCTTCAAGTAAGTGGATGCTGACTGCTGAATGAGCTATTGCATTTTTCAGAATCTGCTCATCTAAATCTTTGACCTGTTGCATCCTCTGTTCATCCTCCTGGTATCCGCTCTGTAGTAGATCGTGAACAACTCATGCTCTGGTAATGCATCTAGTCTTTGTTCTGCAACCACTTGACATCCGTTGTAGGTGGCCAACACCCTTTTGCAGTATTCAGTACAGGATTCTCTCATTTTCTTCACAGTCTTCTTGAATTCTTCTGCAGTGTTTATTGCAAACTCTAACAAGTCATAATCCTGCTTTAAGCTATGTTGATCTTTAGCTGGTAAATCTGCAGGGATTTCTTCATTGGTTTCTATCCTTACTATCCTTCCACTCAAAACTTCCAAAATGTCCTGAGACCTATCTACAAAATATGAGGTAGTTTCACAAATTTCCTCCAACCTGCTATCTATTTGTAAGATTTTACATCTTTCTTCCTCAATAGATACTTGCAGTTGGTGCATTCTTCTTCGTTGGGCTAGGACATGCTCCTTTAGAGGCTGGATATGAGTTTGCTGTTCACTGGCATACTTTCAGTGATGTTGTTAATGAAGCAATCTGTCCTTCAAAGCTTGCCACCTACACTTGGTATTGTTTTTCCCTTTCTTCTATGGTGGCCCTCTGTGGCACCAGCTCAACAACTTTTCTCTGCAGCTGATCCTTTTCTGCACTCAAAGTTTCATATGATACTTTGAGATCATTGTTCTCTGTCTTCAACCCTTGATATTCTAGCTGTAACTTATGTAGTTATGCTAGACTATTCTGAGCCTCCCATTCATTCTTCTCTGCTGAGACTTCCAAGGTCAGTTTGCTTGCCTACAGAGTTTGGAATTCTACCTTTGAAGTTCTCATTTCATTATGCATATCTTAAAACTTCTTATTTAACTTGTTACCTTCATCCCTCTCTTTTCTGAGAGTGTCCTTTAATTGAGCAGCATTTTTCCTTGATTGCTCAAGGTCTGTCATAAGTCTATCCACATTGTCCTCAGTGGCCTAGGTTAATGCTACCCTAGCCCTGGATGTCAATTGTGGATCTGCATCAGTCCCATGCACCAAAGCTTTATCATTAATCATCATACCGGATTGCCCTCTTGTTTCGACTTTTCTCTCAGTTCTATTGACAATCCTGTTCTTCTCTTTGTCATAAAAGATGGTGCTGAAATTAGGGATCTCTTCTCCCTCCTTTTGCATAAAAGGTATTAGATTCAATCCAGAAAACACAGCCTGTTCCTGGGTGCTGCTAGGGGTTGCAGCAGGCTCCTGAGAGTCAGGGTTATCTTGTCCCTGCCCCTGATCGGTATGACCCTGTGCTTCTTGTGTATCTATAGCATCAGTAGTTTGCTGGGCTGTTTTATATCCTGTCAGTCTCAGACCTTCAGTTTCCTTTTGTTTTTTTCTTATCTCTTCTTCTTCCTTCATTTTCTTTTCTTCTTCTTCCTTCTTTTTCTTTTCTTGTTCTTCCTTCTTTGCTGCTTCTTCTACAGCTTTCTTTCTTTCTTCTTCTTCATTCTTAAGCCAACTTTTTTCCTCCTATGCTAGTCTCCTAGCATCCTCTTCTCTCTTTTTGGCTTCTTCTTCTTCGGCTTTCTTCTGTGTGGTTTTGCCCTTACCGCCCACATTGGTAATATTCTGTTTAAATCTTCTCTTCAATGCAGTCATGTTCCTTACATTCCTAAAGACTTCTTCATCTTTGTCACAGAAATTTGCATATTCAAAATGAACATTTGCTTCTTTGCAATGCTTTGTAACCTTCTTTTGGGAGTCATTCCTGTGGAAGCTCATCTCCCCAAAATGAAACTGCTCCAATTCCTGTACAAATTCAACAGCTCGTTTAATATTTGTGAACTTATATAAGTCCCTATCCAAAAAGGGATAGTAGGGTAGGATGCCTTTTTATCTTCAAACAAAAAGCTTCCATCACCATCAAGATATACCTGCATAACTGCTTCTTTATGCACCACATAATCAGTGGCATACTGGGGTGGTAGAGAAGGTGCCCTAGAGAAACCATACATTCTAATGTACATCCCCTCTTCAGTTAAATAATAAATCCCATGATCCTTAATGATTTTGAATGCCTCCTCCGACATACAGTTGCATTATGTTAGGAAGATTAAAGTGTACAAAGGCATAATAAAATGTTCACATATCACCTTATAGTGGCTGTAATATTTGTGTGCCCACAACAATTTGTATGCAGTGTACACAGGGGTTCTGTCCCTGTCCCAAATGCACCTTAAGGCTGGAAATGGTTGGGTACATAATATACAGTCCACTAAGATGGAGCTCATATAAAACTCAAATTTCTTTTGGGACACCCCTCCCAAAGCTGAAGGTATACAGGCCGAGAGACTGTTGGACACAATGTTTGCCCAGTTGAAAATAGTCCCCTGGGTGGCCACATAGAAAACAATGGGAATCCATCCCAACTTGAAACTTTTACCATGAGCCCTCCCAAACACTCTGTTCAGCATCAACTATATAAACCTGTAAGGAGTTCGGAGATTGGTTGCATCATACTCTCCTGATGGCCTGGTTCGAAAGTTCTTCCCAGGTATCATCATCCTCTTCACTGTTTCAACCAGGTCCAAATTTATCTCCTTTAGCCAACCTTCAGTCAAGTATACTTGAGCAGGAGGTAGGTGATACGCTAGTTAGACATAAGCAAGGCTATATGCAGCGTAGCCTTGTTTGGCAGTATTTGCCAAGATCATCGTGGTCACATCTGCTTTAGGCAGAATCCAACTGATCACCTCTGAGCATGGGAGCAGGTCAGGTCTTGTGGCTACTTTCATAAGAGCTGACTTCTGTATGTTGGCATATGTGGTTAATTCCTCAAATCCAGCATCGGGAACATTCTGATTTGAAATCATCCGATATATCGCACCCCACTTGTAATCAGGCTCTACCCCAGTGGTAGCTCTAGTGTCTTCATAGATGTATTCTACCTTAGTAACAATTTCCACATCAGGCTCTCTTTCATCAACAGGAGCCTTCTTCCTTTGCCTTTTAGACATATCTCCTTTGCAGAAGTTGCCCTGTAATAGACCGAACACACTTTTAGGCTATTGGAGCTTTTAATCAGTGTTCTAAGAATGAAGAAAAAAATGTATAAAACCTTTACCTCTTCCATATTCTCAACAAATAAATTTATCAGAATATTAATGGTAAATCGAGAATAACAAACAAAAATAACTTCTGCAAGCTAAGTCTGTCTACAACTAAACATAAGCCCGATAGAAATATGCATCATTTAAACTGAAAATGCATTCCAAATCCTCGCCAAAATGAAACACCCTATCAGTAAGGCTAGTCTTTGAGAGTGAGGCCCTACGCGGAAATCCCAATCCGACCGAAAATCAAAACCTCTGGCATCCCAGGAAAAATAGGGTAAACGCCCACGACGGAAAGGAAACTGAAAACTCCCCTCCCGGATGGCCATAAGCAAACCCAGAAAAACCGGTGCAAAGAGTGTAATGCTTGTCTGCACCAACTTCCTTCCGACCAGGGTTTAAATTCCATAACGGCTTATAACAGGCTCAAGAAAACAAAAACCCCCTATTGTAAATGCCGTGAAACTGACTAATACTTCACGCCATAATCATACAAATTCAATCTAGACATCTAACCACACCACGACGGGAAAACCCAACCAATGAAAGACCCTAGTTCCCAAAACAACTCATAAAATCAGAGGAAGCAACAACTATGGCTAGCCTACCTGGAAAATGAGTCGCAGTCGATGGGATGGTCCAACACTTCCACGGTAGCACCCCAAATGCACGAAATCCTGACAGTTAGGCACAGATGCACAGTTCGACTCGAGGACGGAGGCAGACGCGAATTCACAATGGTAAGAATAAAATAATAACCAACCCAATATATAGACTTCGGTGAAAAAATGTCGGTGAGAAAAACTTCATCGGCAAGCGGACTAACTAGGGATCGGGTGATTAATTCGATGAGAAGCCGTGACGGCGGGCGACAGATAGAGTATGGGCTCCGTTGCCAAATAAAACGCCGGCGAAATAAACACTAGAAACTGCAGCATCGGACATCGAAACTACTATATCATCAGATGGTTAATTCACTAAGGGGCCACAACAACGAAAAACAATCAGACTAAGGGATCCGCGGTAAATAAAACATGTCGGCGAAAACCAAAACAAACCATCGGCGAGCGGAAAATCTATACATCAGATTGTTAGTCTGCTAAGGGGGCGCAATGGCGGAAAACAATCAAACTACAGCTTTCGATCAAAGTCATGAAATGTTCCGATAGCGAAGAGAAAAAATAATGAAAATCAATAAACCACGGAATCGGCGAGGGTAAGAACTAAACCGTCGAAAAATTTGCCATCTGCCCTCTGGAATGGTGGCAACCTAGAAGACTAATGTTCCAACAGTGATAAGTAAACATCGCTGAAAGTCAAAAAGTGAAAAGAATAAGCGAAAGAGATAAACCCTCGGTGAAAAAACAAGGCTTTAGATCGGATCACTCATTATTTAGCTTCTGCAACGGCGACTGCGTAGACAACTACGGCCCCAATTCATTATTCAAAAGACTTCTGACAATGAAAAAATAAAACTTCAAGCTCAAGTCAAACAAAAGATAGTCATTCAAACTTCCGAAAATGGCAAACAATTTACCCCAACCCAACCTCAAGATCCAAATTTGTAGCAGAAGACAATATAGTTCAGCAATTCAAAACAAATCCAAGCAAGACAAAATTTAAAAGGAGGGTCCAAAATTTTTAGAAAATTTGGGAAATAGTTGCAGCTACAACAATTGGCGACTACCTGGTGAACCCAGATCTCTAGACAACTTCTTCCTTAAGTAACAGACTGTTTGACAATAAAACCAACATGTCGAATTCTTCTAGATGTCTGGATTTCCTAAATGACAAATGTATGTACTTTTAATCATTGATGATAGTCCAATTTAGGAAAATGGAAACCAAGATTTCAAAGTCAAGATAACTCTTTTGAGGCCAGGAATATGAAATTCATTTTTTACCTCTGCCTTCAGGTAGCTTTCAGCTTGGACACCACATGATTGTAAGATATGGTAAATAGAAATATTCATTTGTTCCTCATTCCCATCCCATTTTTCACTTTTTGTGCTTTTGGACTTTTGTCCTTTTATTTGAGTGCTCCTGCATGCCTTTCTTTTTGAATTTTTATTCAAGCTCCTCTATCCATAATGTCCTTTTGTGTGAGAGATGTATTTAATTTTCAGCTCACTGACAGAGAAGAACTTTGGCAATTTTGTACTCATATAGTTCAGTACTTTGTTTTGATACATATTGCTTTCTTAGGAGCTTTTGACTCTTATTTTCCTTTTTGGATTTCAATTCTTGGCATGGGATCATTTATATATAATATACTGTTTACCTTGCTTCCTTTCCATGGGTCTTTTGCTGTCACTCCCTAGGACATTTTTAAATGTGAGAGGATGGAGCCTCGAAATAGTATTCTAGACCTTTTGATCCTGATTTATTTTACAAGGATTAAGTAGGACTTCAATGTGTTCATAGGCATTCAGGAAAACTGTTAAACTAGAAGAAATTCTTTCAGATAAAACAATAGTACATAGTCTTATAATCGAGGATTTTGGTTAACCCAGAATTCTTATGTTCTCCATGCAACCAAAAGTTTGCCTCTTTTTATTGAAATCAAACAAAATCTAAACTAAAACAGAAAAATAAAATAAATCAAAGTAAACAACCAAATCAATTTATTTATGTACAAGATAATCAAGAAAAATAAAATCTGAGAACTAAACCACTAACTGGTTAGTCCTCTACCCACCCCTATAGATCTGGCAACTTGTAAGTTAAGGGGCTAGGTTTGACTACAAAATGAAAAAGACCTAACCATTATCTAATTCTACTGTACTTGAATAAAAAACTACATCTGCTATTTTACAATCAATTTCATCAGCCCGTGAAAATCGAAGGTGATCGGGCTGGCTGTCTGATGTACTGCTAGCTTCTTTTGCTTGGTAGTTTCTCGGTTCTAGCTCAATTAGATGATTTCCCAACACAGAATTCACTGGTTCATTTTTTTCTTCCCATTGTGTAACATTGTGCTTCATGCGGGGCTCTCTTAATATTTTAATCTGATTTGGACTTCCCTTCTGAGGCAACCACAAATGTGACCAATCTGAAGCAAAATACCCATTCAGTCTTGCTGACCAGTCTCGATTCAAAATAAGTCCATAACCATCATGTATGTCTGCTACTACAATATCAATGTACTGACATATCTTTTTATTTGCAGATAAGTGAATTAGCACATCTTCCATTTCCCCGACTACTTTCACATTGGTCCTGTCTAACTGAGTAACCTGCCAGTCAGTAGGTTTAGGTTGTCCATTAATCTTTTTGCAGATTGCAAGTGGCATAAAATTGACTGCTGACCCATAGTCTACTAAACAATTGTGCACATTATGGTTTAAAATCTCCAAAGTCAGGAGGAATGGTGGGGTTTTAAACCTAGTCTTACCTCCCACACTTGCTTCAA
>LPNX011098436.1:347133-371263 GCA_001517045.1 Pseudotsuga menziesii
GGAGGTTCCTCCTCTAGTACTTCAGGTGCTTTGAGATTTTCCTTGACATTACCCACTTTGTCTTCAATGTTGACTTGTTTTGGATCTTCGCTGCTAATGGTAAGTTTAGGTATTTCATCCTCTGTGTTGTTCTTTTGTATTCTCTTCATCTTCTCCTGAAATTTATTAATCTTTGGAAGTATTGAGTTGTCTTTACTTAATAAACCTTGCTTCTTATTGTTTCATTTGTTTCTGATATTTCTTCCTGTTTCAGTGAATTTTCCTCTTCTGTGTCAAAAAGTGAGACACAGTCCCATAAAACAAGAGCATTCTCTTCTTGTTTATCTGCGGATTTATTTCCCTTTTCCTCCTCATCATCAGCTTCTGTTAGTTTAGAGTCTAATAGTTGATTCATTACTAATGTCATTGAATTTATCCATTGTGGACAATTTTTTTCACAATGGAGCTGTTGATGAAAGGTGCAAAATTTATCCATACCCACCTCTGTTAAGTTCATTGATGCAACACTGTGTGGAGGAGGTTTAGATAGAGTGTTGTCCTCTCTCCTTTTATAGTAAGGCTTATAAGATTTCTGAGCTTCTTTTTCTTTTTCCAAATCTATTATTCTGTTAGATAATTTCTACATCGTCTTCACCATTCCTTCAAAGTCATGTGACTGCTCGACCTTAGGCTTAGTAAATGATAAGGCTTTCTTACCAAAAAAAAATTCTCCCGACTGCTCAGGATGATCTTCTATGCTCTCTCTTTCAGCTTCTACTCTCTCAGCTTCTTCATAAGTTTCTGATAACGTAGGTTTCACTTTTACCTTGGAAAACATGGCCAAGTCAGGCCCTAAAGCTGAAGTATAGTATTCGATCAGAACCTTATCAGATGGTTTATCAGTTGTAGAAAAATTCTTAAGATAAGTAGCAAACCTTTGGGTGAAACTATGCACTTTCTCTTTTCTTTCTTTCTTCAAAGCACATAATCCTTTCATTAGGGCTGCATGAGTTTTCTGGGCTGCATATTTATTTCTGAATATCGTTTCAAATGTGTCCCAGTCTGGGATTGAGTTTGCAAGCAGAGCAAAATACCATGAGGCCGTTGTACCTTTAAGGGTATGTGGAAATAATCTATAGACTACATCTTCATGTTCTCCCGCCCTTAGTCCTTCTATGACCAAGCAAAAGCTTTGCAAATGGTCATCTACCAAAATCTTTTCACTTGGGTCAAACTTGGGCAACATTTTCTCAAAAGGCTGAGGTAAGTCATGCAAAGGAGGTGCTAGGTTTAGAGGTGACCTAGCCTTCCAAGCAGGTGGTGGATTTGGTGGGTTGGGTGGTTGATTTGCGTTTATGCCTCCCATGAGTCTGGGTGGAGAATGAGGTGGTGAATGAACAGGGGTTTGAACAGGTGAACCGTAAGGTGTATCTGGGTCCAACTGACTTAGAGGTTGAACAACTTCCTGTAAGGCTGTCTCTACAAGTTCTTCAAAATCTCCAACCAATACTGTGTCTTCCAATATAGGCCAGTCTTTCTTCTTATATTCTCTTCTAGGTAAGACAGGAATAATTGGTAATTGTGCAATCTTCTTCACATATACCCTAGTATGTCTTCTTAGATCATTAACTACTTCTTTATCGACATAATACAAATGTTCTTTACCCTTCTCTTCAGGTATTGGATTGGGAAACATAGTACTTTCGGAACTGTCACCGGTAGAATAATCTCGAGAAAATAAGTTTCCTCGACTAGCCATGCACTGGCGGCCCTCTTTCTAGTGCCAAAAACTGTTGAGGCTTGGAAGATCATAGGCAACAACAGCAAGGGATTCTCCCTAGTAAACGTTCCCAACTAGCCCATTACTATTTGGTATGGGGAATCTGTCTGGTTTATGGTCCTACTATCGTAGGTCAAAGTAACCAAAAATAAAAGGTTTTACCGGTTGCTGCCAGGTCCACCGTGTATGTTTTAGTTTTTATGTTTAAGTATGAGATGCAAGTGCCTATCTAAGAATGCAAAATTGATAGAGAATACGAGGAGCATCACAATGTGATGAGCAGGTTCTTACCTCTCATCTTAACTCTCTCGCATCTAAATCACACACAGCAAGAAACAAAAACTAACCATATAAACTATCCCTAGGGAGCAAAATTATCATTCATTAATGAGTAATGTGTTTTGCTCATACATTGAGAAAAATCACATATAGCTGATACTTCTTTCGAAACACATGAACATTTAAAGATATATCAACAACCAGATAGCTAATTGTTTATGAACAACATTCATTACTCATAGTGGAAATTCCATAGAATAAACTAGAGAGCATTCATACAAGAACATAGGTTCAAAGAGTTAGAACAATCTCACAGTTCATGGACACAAAGATGAAAACAAAATAGTTCACATTCAACACATCCATGTCACATCATTTGAAAAGTTCCACAAAGCTTTCTCCAACAGGAAACTTGTAATTTCTTTATGCAAAAGGAAATAGTTCTTCTCACAACAGGTTCTCACAAATCTCAAAGGAAAAAGTCCTTTTCTACAACTAACTCTCCTATACTTATACAAAAAGGCAAAACTTTTGGGTTGCCCCAAAGTGACTCTTGGGCTTCCCCAACGTTTCCATTCCCAAAATTTGTCCATTACTGAACGCTCATACATTATACAATACATTACATTCAAAACAAAAATTAATAAAGCATTTTCACGAAGAGAGCCCCGCTTGATCATTGATGAACTTCTTCCACGCTTGGGCCTCTGCTGCTATAATTTCAAAAACTGAAGGTTCAAGAAACATAATGTTTATTTCATATTTTGCAGCCTAATTCCTAACCACCTCAATTCGTGCTGGACTCAAAAGAAGCTGATCTTCAAGTAAGTGGATGCTGACTGCTGAATGAGCTACTGCTTTTTTCAGGATCTGCTCGTCTAAATCTTTGACCTGTTGCATCTTCTGTTCATCCTACTGGTACCTGCTCTGTAGTAGTTATGTGAATATCTCATGCTCTGGTAATGCATCCAATCTTTGTTTTGCAGCCACTTGACATATGTTGTAGGTGACTAGCACCCTTCTACAGTATTTAGTACAGGCTACTCTCGTTTTCTTCATAGTCTTCTTGAATTCTTCTGTAGTGTTTATTGCAAACTCTAACAAGTCATAATCCTACTTTAAGCTATGTTGATCTTTAGCTGGTAAATCTGCAGGGATTTCTTCATTGGTTTCTATCCTTACTATCCTTCCAATCAGGACTTCCAAAATGTCCTGAGACCTATCTACAAAATATGAGGTAGTTTCCAAAATTTCCTCCAACCTGCTATCTATTTGTAAGATTTTACATCTTTCTTCCTCAATAGATACCTGCAGTTAGTGCATTCTTCTTCATTGGGCTAGGAAATGCCCCTTTAGAGGTTGGATATTAGTTTGCTGTTCACTGGCATCCTTTAGTGATGCTGTTAATGAAGCAATCTGTCCTTCAAAGCTTGCCACCTGCACTTGGTATTGTTTTTCCCTTTCTTCTATGGTGGCCCTTTGTGCCTCCAGCTCAACAAATTTTCTCTGCAGCTGATCCTTTTCTGCACTCAAAGTTTCATATGATACTTTGAGATCATTGTTCTCTGTCTTCAACCCTTGATATTCTAGCTGTAACTTATGTAGTTCTGCTAGACTATTCTGAGCCTCCCGTTCATTCTTCCCTGCTAAGACTTCCAAGGTCAACTTGCTTGCCTGCAGAGTTTGGAATTCTGCCTTTGAAGTTCTCATTTCGTTATGCATATCTTCAAACTTCCTATTTAACTTGTTACCTTCATCCCTCTCTTTTATGAGAGTGTCCTTTAATTGAGCAACATTTTTCTTTGATTGCTCAAGGTCTGTCATAAGTTTATCCACATTGTCCTCAGTGGCCTGGGTTAATGCTACCGTAGCCCTGGCTGTCAATTGTGGATTTGCATCAGTCCCATGCACCAAAGTTTTATCAATAATCATCATACCAGATTGTCCTCATGTTTCGACTTTTCGCTTAGTTCTCTTGACAATCCTTTTCTTCTCTTTGTCATAAAAGATGGTGCTAAAATCAGGGACCTCTTCTCCCTCCTTTTTCATAAAAGGTATCAGATTCAATCCAGAAAACATAGCCTGTTCCTGGGTGCTGCTAGGGGTTGCAGCAGGCTCTTGAGAGTCAAGGTTATCTTGTCCCTGCCCCTGATCGGTATGACCCTGTGCTTCTTATGTATCTATAAAACCAGTACTTTGCTGGTCTGTTTTAGATTCTGTCAGTCTCAGACCTTTAGTTTCCTTTTGTTTTTTCCTTATCTCTTCTTCTTCCTTCCTTTTATTTTCTTCTTCTTCCTTCTTTTTCTTTTCTTCTTCTTCCTTCTTTGTTGCTTCTTCTTTCTTTGCCGCTTCTTCTACAGCTTTCTTTCTTTCTTCTTCTACATTCTTAAGCCAACTTTCTGCCTCCTGTGCTAGTCTCCTAGCATCCTCTTCTCTCTTTTTGGCTTCTTCTTCTTCTGCTTTCTTTTGTGTGGTTTTGCCCTTACCGCCCACATTGGTGATCTTCTGTTTAAATCTTCTCTTCAATGCAGTCATGTTCCTTGCATTCTTGAAGACTTCTTCATCCTTGTCCCATAAATTTGCATATTCAAAATGAACATTTGCTTCTTTGCAATGCTCTGCAACCTTCTTTTGGGAGTCATTCCTGTGGAAGCTCATCTACCCAAAATAAAACTGCTCTAATTCCTGTACAAATTCAACAGCTCGTTTAATATTTGTGAACTTATAATTCCCTATCCAAAAAGTGATAGCAGGGTAGGTTTCCTTTTTATATTCAAACAAAAAGATTTCGACACCATCAAGATACACCTGCCTAACTGCTTCTTTATGCACCACATAATCAGTGGCATACTGGGGTAGTAGAGAAGGTGCCCTAGAGCAACCATACATTCTAATGTACATCCCATCTTCAGTCAAATAATAACTCCCACGTTCCTCAATTATTTTGAATGGCTCCTCCGACATACAGTTGCATTCTGTTAGGAAGATTAAAGTGTACAAAGGCATAATGAAATGTTCAGATATTTCCTTATAGTGGCTGTAATATTTGTGTGCCCACAATAGTTTGTATGCAGTGTACACAGGGGTTCTGTCCCTGTCCCAAATGCACCTTAAGGTTGGAAATGGCTAGGTACATAATATACAGTCCACTAAGATGGAGCTCATATAAAACTTAGATTTCTTTTGGGACACCCCTCCCAAAGCTGAAGTTATACAGGCCGAGATACTATTGGACATAATGTTTGCCCAGTTGAAAATAGTCCCCTGGTTGACCACATAAAAAATAATGGGAATCCATCCCAACTTGAAACTTTTACCATGAGCCCTCCCAAACACTCTGTTCAACATCAATGCTATAAACCTGTAAGGAGTTCGGAGAGTGGCTGTGTCATACTCTCCTGATGGCCTGGTTCGAAAGTTTTTCCTGGGTATCATCATCCTCTTCACTGTTTCAACCAGGTCCAAATTTATCTCCTTTAGCCAACCTTCAGTCAAGTATACTTGAGCAGGAGGTAGGTGATACGCTAGTGAGACATAAGCAGGGCTATATGTAGCGTAGCCCTGTTTGGCAGTATTTGCCAAGATCATCGTGGTCACATCTGCTTTAGGCAGAATCCAACTGATCACCTCTAAGCATGGGAACAGATCAGGTCTTGTGGCTACCTTCATAAGAGTTGACTTCTCTATGTTGGGATATATGGTCAATTCCTCAAATCTAGCATCAGGCACATTCTGATTTGAAATCATTCGATATATCTCACCCCACTTGTAATCAGGCTCTACCCCAGTGGTAGCTCTAGTGTCTTCATAGATATATTTTACCTTAGTAACGATTTCCACATCAGGCTCTCCTTCAGCAACATGAGCCTTCTTCCTTTGCCTTTTAGGCATATCTCCTTTCCAAAAGTTGCCCTGTCATAGACCGAACACGCTTTTGGGCTATTGGAGCTTTTAATCGGCATTCTAAGAATGAAGAAAAAACTGTATAAAACCTTTACCTCTTCCATATTCTCAACAAATAAGCTTATCAGAATATTAATGCTAAATCGAGAATAACAAACTCAAAGAACTTCTGTAAGCTCAGTCTGTAAATTGCTAAGTCCGTTTGCAACTAAACATGACCCCGATAGAAATATGCATCGTTTAAACTGAAAATGCATTCCAAATCCTTGCCAAAATGAAACACCCTATCAGTAAGGCTAGTCTTTGAGAGTGAGGCCCTACGTGAAAATCCCAATCCAACCGAAAATCAAAACTTCTGACGTCCCAGGAAAAATAGGGTAAACGCCCACGATGGAAAGGAAACTGAAAACTCCCCTCCCCAATGGCCATAAGCAAACCCAGAAAAACCGGTGCAGACAACGTAATGCTTGTCTGAACCAACTTCCTTCGGACAGAGGTTTAGATTCCATAATGGCTTACAATAGGCTCAAGAAAACAAAACCCCCCTACCGTAAATGCTGCGAAACTGACTAATAGTTCACACCATAATCATACAAATTCAATCTAGACATCTAACCACACCACGGCAGGAAAACCCGACCAGTGAAAGACCCTAGTTCCCAAAATAACTCATAAAATCAGAGGAAGGAACAACTATGGTTGGCCTACCTGGAAAACGAGTTGCAGTCGACGGGATGGTCCAACACTTCCACGGCAACACCCCAAATGCACGAAATCCCGACAGCTAGGCACGGATGCACAGTTTGACTCGAGGATGGAGGCAGACGCGAATTCACAATGGTAAGAATAAAATAATAACCAACCCAATATATAGACTTCGGTGAAAAAATGTTGGCGAGAAAAACTTCATTGGCAAGCGGACTAACTAGGGATCGGGTGATTAATTCGATGAGAAGCCGCAATGGTGGGCGATGAACAGAGTATGGGGTCTGCTGCCAAATAAAACCTCGGCAAAATAAACACTAGAAACTGCAACATCAGACATTGGAACTACTATGGCATCGGATGGTTAATTCGCTAAGGGGCCACAACAATGAAAAACAATCAGACTAAGGGATCCGCGGTAAATAAAACATATCGGCGAAAACCAAAACAAACCATCAGCGAGCGGAAAAGCTATACGTCGGACGGTTAGTCAGTTAAGGGGGCGCAACGACGGAAAACAATCAGACTACAGCTTTCGATCAAAGTCATGAAACATTCCGATAGCGAAGAGAAAAAATAGTGAAAATCAATAAACCACAAAATCGACAAGGGTAAGAACTAAACCGTCGGAAAATTTTCCATCTGCCCTCCGGAATAGTGGCGACCAAGAAGACTAATGTTCCGACAATGATAAGTAAACATCGCTGAAAGTAAAAAAGTGAAAAGAATAAGCTAAAGAGATAAACTGTCGGTGAAAAAACAAGGCTTTAGATCGGATCACTCATTGTTTAGCTTCCGTAAAGGTGGTTACGTAGAGAACTACGGCCCCGATTCATTATTCAAAAGACTTCCGATAGTGAAAAATCAAAACTTCAAGCTCAAGTCAAACAAAAGATAGTCATTCAAACTTCCGAAAATGGCAAACAATTTACCCCTACTCAACCTCAAGATGTAAATTTGTAGCAGAAGACAACATAGTTCAGTAGTTCAAAACAAATCCAAGCAAGAGAAAATTTAAAAGGAGGGTCCAAAATTTTTAGAAAATTTGGGAAATAGTTGCAGCTGCAACAACAGTCAAAAGATTGAAAAGGTTTAAGATAAGGATACCTTTTGCCATAATCTAAACAACTTAAAAAAACCTTAATAACTAATATATAACAATCGAAATCAACTTTAATATTATTACTGAAATTTTTGTTGTCTGCAAATTCTAAAATCACTATTATAAATTTAAAAACACTTGTTTACACAAGAAAACAAAGTCAAAAGGATGACCTGATTATCAAAATAATAATTAAAAAAGAAACTCTAAAATAATCTTTAAGAAGTAAAGTTTATAAATAACTTTCCATTGTACTTTACTCTCTGCCTTTTTGGGCTAAACCCCTTTCACTGTCTGAAAGCTTTGACAAACAATTTTGTCTTTGTGTCGAGAAAATCTATCATTTTTGCTTTTATAAAACTGTTTACATTTAAAATTTACAGGATATATAACTTATACAATCTATCTTGAAAACCTTAAACTAAACCGCTTGCAAAAGCTTTATCAATTATTTTAATAACAAATTTACTTATCATATAACAACTTTAAGTGAAACCTAGGACTGTTCTCTATAAAAGAGTTTCGTTTAAAACAAGTTCTTTTCCATACATTTTACCCGCGTAAAAACCAAAAAAAAAATCCTTATATTATCAATTCATCTTCTAGTTTTGGATCTGTAAGTAAAAATTAAAAACAACGCTATCTCTTTACCTTATTTCAAAAACATCCGCTGAGGGGTTTATCATTTTAAAAACCCTATGACTTTTAAAAATAGAAACCTAACCTAATCTATTGCAAAACTAACATAATAGATATATGGCCATACGGCCTTTACGAGTAATAATACAACCAAATATAGTCACGGCCATTGAAACTTTCCATATCTGTTTTAAACGCTTCCTTTCATTAACGATAACAGAACCCCACCCATCAACGAAGAAGGAACCTCACGTTGTAAAGCCGAGGCTTACCCAGGGTTTTTGTGCTTACACCTATAGCTTGAACCCCGTTTTGATCACAAGTTTTTATCCTACCTCCAGCTATGTGTCGAAGGGTATATACCTACAACAGCTTCTTGTTGAACAAATAACAACATATAGTTGTTAAAACCTTCGAATATATTTTATAAAGAGTTAAGAATTACCGATCAAGAGGAAGATAATTTCGCCTGGTAGTTCCTTGTCTATGCTCAAAAGCCGCTTGTTGTTTTTATAGAAAACCCCACTTGGCTATGCTTAAAACCTTGTAGAAGAAACCTCGTTTCAACGACGGAGAATTGAGAAAACTTGCACAACGTTTTGCTCCAGTATGTCAACGAAATGCTCCAACTAATTAAATAAATGAACGATTTTGGAAAGATAGAGGGTTTCTCTAGGGCTTACCTTTTCTTGCCAACAGATTGTTCTACCACGTCGTTGACCTGCTAATTTGTGCAAACAGCGAAAGAGAAGTGGTTTTCAAGAGAACCAGGGTCATTCTTTCAACCTTTCCATGAAAGCATGAAATCACAGCACCACGATGGTTGGAAGCAACAAAGATTTCGGTAGAGGTAACCAGTGTCAAGCCCGTGCAACCATGAAGGATTCCTAGGGAGGAACTAACAGAAAACATTCCGAAAAGGTCGAACGCCTGTCGGCTGGCCTCCCCACCTGAACCAACTCTTAGAAAAAAAGTGACGAGGGTTTAGGGCTGAACAGTCTTTATAAGCTAGGGTTTACTTTTACCCTTCTCCACTGTGAAGACACCACGTGGCTTCCACTACATAAAATATTTTTATGGGATTCGATATAATTCCGAACGGTTTGGTTAATCCTGCATTTTAAACCATTGTTAATACGTTTCCATAGTAAAGCTTTGTTTTACAAATTTAGTCCTTAAATTATTATTTTCTAGGTATGCCATTAGAGTGTTGTATGTATATGGATTTATAGTTCTAAAGTATGCATCGACAGGATCCATATAAATATGTGGAACTTGCAGTTATAGTTTAGGACAAGCAAAATTATTTTATATATTTTTCTTTGTATTTTTAAAATAATCATGCCCTTATATAAAACTATACAACAATTTTATCTACAAGCCTAGATTTAGATGTTTTAGATGTAGATATCATTGTCTGTTTAAAACATGACAAGTTTAGTTTTCGGAACCATAATAAACATACTATTTTATACTAAATAAGTTATGGAAAGGAATATGTTTTGCACTACCTTCACTAATCAAAAAATTTAATTTTTTTTTCCAGGGAAAAAAAGCATAATTTTATTTCATTCGAAGAGAGACAAAATTACATTTTGTAGATATGCATAACATATTTATAACCAATGTTCAACAACACGATCCTACCCAATCCCAAAATGAAAGGGGAACCCACCCAATAACAGTACATAGTCGATAATACGGTTCTGGATACAATGTTTTAAGTTCGAAAACACAACATATCAGAGCAAGTATCAATAGTAAAGTCTATCCTAACAGTCAATAGACATAGGAAAACAAAATAGTATATCAAAAAGATATATACAGCTCCACGCAAGAGCCAAAAAAACCAAGTCTCATATAATCACCCTTTCTATGAAGGGATGATGATAATATTGAGAAACAACACCTTCTAGCCACTCCTTAATCTTCCACACACCTGTAACCAACTGGATCCCCTCTTTTGAAGCTGAGTCTGCCTGGCTGTTGTTATCCCTGTAAACATGAGCACATGAAATAGAATCAAAAGACTCCATGATATCCAATATAGATAGTAAAATGTTTTGTAAAAGAAGATCCCTACATGCTTGAATCCTCTTAACCCAATTGATCACATTTAAAGAGTCACCAAAAACCTTTAGGCTTCTACACCCCTCTCCCATCCCAGCCATCATTTCAAAGTAATGATTTTCCGTCATATAAAGGATGGCACCCCCCCAACATACCAAGTGTTGAGAAGCACCATAAAAAAAACCCCAGGGAGATGTTCTATCTATTACCAGCTCAAGTATTTCCCTCTGCTTCTCGACCCTGATATGCTTGGGAAGAGCCATTGCAATCCCACAAGTCTGTCCCGCCGTAATAGTCGGTGTGCAAACTTTCTCATTGAAAACCGAATTGTTCCTGGCCAACCATATACCCCATGTAACCAGGAGTGGGAGCAGCTTCATGATATCCACCTTTTCCAATCTACGCCATCGTTCCCAAGCATCAAGAATTGTAGCCCCCTCCCATCGACATTCAGGACCCAAACCCAAAAGTTTGCAGCATTCTGTCCAAACCTCCACACAGTAGGTACATTTGAGGAAAAGATGTACCATCAATTCTTCTTCTGTACGACATAATACGCACCATCTTGGCCCAATAATACCCCACTTATGAAGATTTTCCCAAACCAAAACCTTGTTCTCAAGAACACACCACCAGAAAAGTCTACATTTTGGCGGGCAATGGAATTTCCAAATCTTCTTCCACCACCAAACCAATCCCTGGTCATTACCAGCTGAACTAAGGTAAATATACCCCTCCTTTGGGGTATATCTCCCACAAGTCCCCAAATTCCAGATTAGTTCATCCTCCCCTTCTTGGAGCTGTACCATAGTTAACTGTAGTTGCCGAATATAATCATTCAGTTCAGGCTCTTCCCTTGTAGACAAGTCATAGAATATGGTTGGGCGCAAAACCTGATGCCACCTGCTTACCTAAATCGGAGCAGCAAGCTGAGACAGAAAAGTTATACCACACTGTCTAAGAGAATCCACTAGTGGTTCAGACAGTCGAAACCCACCATTGCACCCCAGCCAAGGATCCTCCCCCTCCTGAATCCTCCTGTCATTACCAACCTTCCAAACAAGGTTTTCTCCTATTACAGCAAAATATTTAATCACCGCTTTCCAGATAACTGAGCCTCCCCTGTGACTCTTCACAGGATTCCTGATCCATTCTAATATTGAATCTAGCGCAATGTACTTCGCATGAATCACCCTGGTCCACAGATTATCAGCATGAATCAAACACCAACCCCCTTTTGCCGGTAAGGCTTCAGCAAAAAGGAAAATATTTTTAAGGCCCCATCCCCCCACTAGTTTTGGCCTAACAATCTTATCCCATCTGAACCAAGGAGTGACCACTGCCTCCTTTTTCCCACTCCACAGGAAATGCAGACAGATCCGTCGAGCTTTCTCCAGGATACCTTTAGGGATCCAAGAGAGACACATCTAGTACACAGGGATCGCTTCTAGCATAGCCTTAACCAAAACCAATCGCCCAGCCCTAGAAAGCCACCAATGGCTCTAGGTGAGTAATATTTTCTCCAGTTTTTCAATCAGCCACACCCAGTCCTTCTTCAAGTAATTGTTTGATTTCAGGAAAAAACCCAGATATTTTAGACCGTCATCCAAAGTAACCCTCATAAAAGGAAAACATACCATGGCATGACCAACTTTAGCATCCTCCAAAAGATGAGTAGTGATAATAGATTTTCTTTCATTAATCTCCATACCAGTCGCAGAGGAAAAGAGGGCTAAACTCTCAGCAAGTGTATTCAAATCATGAATAGTTCCAGAGCATAAAATAAGGACGTCATCCACAAACAGAAGATGAGTGATCTACAGATGTTGAGAGACGTCAATTCCATTAAAGTTCCCCCCCCTATGTGCCTCGAAGAGAAGATGACTTAAACCTTCAGCGACCAATAGAAATAAAAATGGAGACAATGGACAGCCCTGCCGCAGTCCTCGCCCCGCATGGAAGAAAGGAGAAGCGGCCCCATTGATCAATATAGAGAAAGACACCATAGTGACACAACACATGATCCACCTGAACAAACCAATTTCAAAACCCATATGAATAAGTAACATGTGAATGTATGTCCAGCTTACCTTATCATAGGCCTTCAAGAGATCAATTTTCAATATTGCTCCCTTTAGATTACGAGTTTTCATGCTGTGGAAACCTTCCTGAGCCACCCCAATCACCTCATGAATTTGACGACCATTGAGAAACCCAAATTGTTCGGCCAAAATATGCTCTAACAGTATATCTTTCAATCGACGAGAAATAACCTTCGAAATCACCTTATATATACAATTGCAAAGTGAGATAGGTCTGAAGTCATGAAGAGTTTTTGGATTATCCACCTTAGGAATCAGAGCAATGAAGGTCAAATTAAAACAAGCCAAGATCCTCCCCGACAGACGAGTATGTTCCGCCACCTTCAAAATATCATCCCCCAAAAGCTCATAGAGTTCAGTAAAAAATCCAATTGTCCATCCATCAGGCCCACGACTCTTGTCCTTCTGAAAACTCTGCAATGCCAACTTTAGTTCCTCTTCAGAAACTTTTTCCATCAGGGAGAGATTTTCTTCCTCCCCCATAAATCGAGGAAAAACCTGTGTTAAATTGCATAATATCCACGAGCTGAGCACCCTTCGGTCCTTGAAAAAGATGTTGAAAATGTTGAACCCCAAGGCCATCCAAATCCTCAAAAGATTCGAGTCTTCTACCCAAAGAATTCTCCAAACTCCAAATAGTATTCATCGCTTTCCTTCCCCTAGCATATGAGTGAAATTTTTTTGTATTTTCATCTCCACACTCAAGCCAAATAGCTCTACTTTTCAATCGCCAGGTTTCCTCCTTGTCCAAAAGGATAGTATTCCTTCTGCCCTGCAATCAAACCAAAGTATCTTTAGTATCTTGATTCAAATATCCCCCTCCATCCAGGTCCATAATGTTAATAATATCCTTCTCAATCTGCCTTAATTCAAGATCTTTGTGATTGTGCTTCTCCCTAACCCACTTCTTAATCAAACCCTTGAGCAGGGAAAAAATTGCAGCAAATTGTAATGGCACAGTCAGACGGCTGTCCGAATTGAAAGGAACCCAATTTGCAAGAATCAAATGACGAAATGTTTCATCCTTTAACCAAGTATTATTGAATTTAGAGGGACTAGGAGGCCTTAATGGGCCGTTCCTAAATTCCAAGAAAATAGGCAGATGATCAGAACGACTGCCACAGCCCACCCATTGTCTAATGAAATGTTGTTGTTCCATCATCGATTTAGAAATCAAGAAACGATCTAGGTGCTTGGCCACTCACCCCTCCCCACACCGATTGTTTTGCCAAGTGGGCTTTAGCTTAACAGGTACAATATCCAGCCAATTCCTCTCGATGAGCTTCTGAGAGAAGTATTTAGTCAATAAATCAGAACGTGCAGAAGGTCCCCAGACTTCAGCCTGACCCAAAGAAAAATTTAAATCACCACCGATAATAACCAAGTCACCCCTGAACAAATCCAAACTGAAAATGTTATCCCAAAAGGGAATGCGGTTTAGATAAGGGTCATAGATGTTGAAGACATCCACAGGGGCCCCCTGATCCAAACCTTGTAGTGTCATCCCCAAAACAGAATCCATACCCCAAATATCCAGAGCTTTCACCACACGAGTATTTCACCCCATGGCCAAACCCCCCGAACGACCCTGGACATCCAAGGTCACAAACTGCCAACCCAAAAACCAGCTCTCCAACTTTGCTTTAATCACCTCACCTACACCTAAAGTTTCTTGTAGTAGCATCACATCAAGATGCTCCAGCTCAACCACCCTACGCAAAGCAGGTTTTTTAAGGGTACCTGCTAGACCCCGATAGTTAAAAGACATGATCTTCATCTCCGCCCCTTTTTTTGGGCCTGCACAGCTCTAAGTGCCCGTTCAATAGAAAGTTGTTTCCCTTCATGAAGATCCTTCCCAGCCCTAGACTGAGCCTTTTCCAAAAAGGAAGCTCTTCCTCTCCCACGAGGAACAGGATGAGAATCCTTCCCCAAACCCCCAGGAAGAACCTTTTTCCCCGACCTAAGATAATAGCCCGACCCAAGCAAGGATTGGGGTAAAGGAGGCCCAATATCAAGTAAAGCAGGGGCAGAGGACAAAGGAAGGACCTCCTCAACAATGTTATCAGAAGTGTGTGAAGAGGCCACCAAAGAAAGAGGGGAAACTACCGCCTCATCAAATGCAGTAGACAAGGGTAAAGTAGAAGCCAAAGGACGAGGTGTGAGAGATAAGTTATTGAGTTTGTTCCCCATCCATTCCATCCCAGGGATATTGAAAATATTAGTAAACAAGTTTAAAGAAGGAGAAGGGGTAGTAGAAGAGGTACCTGCAGAAAGTGACTCCAAATCAGGGCCATGTTCAACATCTGCATCCTCAGCTAGAGCCCTTAGAATCAAAGCAACCTCCCTTACAGTAGGAGTCATGTCCTCCGCTACCACATGCCCCTCATCCAAATCAGATGACGATGGACCCATAGATGACAAAGACGTGCCTCTGCTAGAACCCTGTCCCCAAGAGCCCTTCTGTGTGCCGCGACCATTTATCATACGAACCCCAAGGGAGCAATCAACCGCCAGGTGACCATTTCAACGACAGCGCTGACATCTAAAAGGTATGTTTTCATAATCCAGCTGTTGTTTGAAGAATGTATTGCCCTAAGAGAGATGTATCTCTTCGTATAGACCCTCCCTCACATTTATATTTACCAGAATCCTCACCACCCTCCAAAGCTTGGTAACCTTGAAGGACATATCAGCCTCAAGGAAAGTCCCCAAGATGTTGTCGATACTGATAAAATCTTCCTCTGACCAGCATTTTCTGGGAAGACTCGAAAGACGAACCCAAATTGGAATCACATCTATCCACTCATGAGAAGCATCAAAAGTTGGATTCCACATTTTAAGCAGAACCAGGCACTATTCCAAGGACCAATTCCTCGCTAAGACCCAATTAACATGAGCCTGTTGGGAGAAATTGAGCGCAAACCACCCCCGCGTCAAACCTTCGAGTTCAAGAACCTCCCCCAGCTCTTCTGGCCACTCATCCTAAATCCACTTTTCAATGACAGTCATCGAAACATTTTTCCCAATAATCTTACCAACCATGGTAAAAGAGGCCATCTGTAAAATCTGTGACTGCCTGATGTCTTCATTGAGAGCATAGGAACACCCCGCCTTCCTTTTTTTTACCAGTGCCCGTCGGCATCGAAGATTCCCGCGGCCAACACCACCATCAACGTCCCTGGGCTGTCTGATCGTCGGCTCCCTCCACCTAGGAATAGTGTATCCAAGAGGATGCACGCACTCTTTAGGAACCCCCATAGGTACAATAACATCCTCGCCCAGAAACACATCCTTCGCAGGACCACACCCATTCAAACCCAAAACCCCATTAGTGACATCTCCCGAAGACACCACCCCACCCTCAACACCAAGACCCAATGGATTTATTCCCCTGGTGTGATTGTTTTCCCCTCTGTTATGAGCAATCTCTATCAAGATCAGGTCGTCCACCACATCCGGCCTCAACACAGGTTCAGAAGGCAGCACAGGAGGGAGATTCGTAAACAAGGAAGACGAAGAGAAAGAAATGTCCATGTCATTGAGTAGCGAATCAGGAAGAAATTCTTTGCCCCACAGGGTTTTGTTTCCCGGACTGTCATGACCCAAGGAGTAATGAAAAATACCCTCCGTCGTCGGATCCAATGAATAATCCACCAGGTCATCAAGCCCCATCTTACCACGATAACCACCACAGTAAAAACCAAGATTAAAAATCGAGTATGCCCCCAAACGTCACAAGCAACCTGCCTCGAAACCGCCTGATCTGCATCCCACTCCCCCTTCACAGTGTGGCACACCCCAAAGCAAAACAAAAAACAGTTAAAAAAACCAGCCAAAAGGTGAAAATGACCCTCCACCTGTTGCGGCTCGACTCCTAGGAAATGAAGCCACCTGACACCTGCATAGAGCGTCATAATGAGTTCGACAGGCCCTGACACAGGGTTGTACAGAGGAGAACCCTAGCCATTTTTCCTCTCCAAAACTTTCACCAACCACTATGTAATTCATACATTGTTCAAATCAAAAAATTTAATTTAAATGAGTACCCTAGCATTTGTTTTTATTGCTGTCGAATTATGAAAATCTCGAGCCTGAAATTGGAAATAAAAAGATTTACCTGTAAAAAGACCTATAACAAGAATCATCATTTCACTGCATTAGCTTCAATGAGCTAAGTAAGCCTTGGGCATAACTAGAAGTTCCTTCAGTAAACAAGAAACAAACTTTAGTACCTTGCACTCTGTAGTAATGAAACAGTTGCTTTCAATACTTTACTTCTCCAAGTTCTTTTACTTGATAAATCGATCATTCATGACATTGCTTTTGAATGCTGTTAGTAAGGAATGTATTTATATATATTAATAAATGATTTTGTTATAGTATCTAAATTTAGATCTTTTAGAATGTTAACTGTTAGCAGTTAAGCTACTCTCTTAAGCTATGTTTTAAACATTAAATGTCGCAAAGAAATTTTTATTTTTATTTTTTATGAATTTTGGGGTTATTACACTAGTGCAATCGAGGTTTTAACCACTTCTTCACTTATGATTTCAATTTTCTGAATTTTTTGTTCATCTTCATGCAATCTATCTTGGAGATACGCCATATGTTGATGCTTGTCTGAGAAGTCACTGACTTTTGCAACCGAAGAAAGATGACATTTATTATGGACTTGGTGCATCTTTTTGTAGAACTCCATGCATTTCTCCAGAGTCTTTTGAATTTCATTATTCAATCTTACAGAAGATTTTCTGCAAAATTCTAGGAGCACCAATTCTATTTTCATACCTCATGTTGTCTTATGAGGAAAGTGTTCGGGAAAATTTGAATTGGATTCTACCCAAGTCAGTTGGATTTGAACTTTCTTACTGAATTCTAGTAGTCTTGTCATGAAACTAAGTGATTTATCTGCTATTTCATTCAATCTTGTCTCTGCCCTCTTGACCTTATATATCTTATCCGTGAGACTTGTTTGGACTTGATGGATCTTTCTCCAGATCATGCAAGTCTGATCACGAAAAGAGGTAATGTCAGGATGCCTCTCATTGGCTATCTTAAGCTGAGTCTCCAACGATATGTTTTGTGCCACTAGTTCCTCTACCCGGGTTCTTAGTTCCTCTGCTTGTCTGTTTGCCGTAGATTTATGTGATTCTCATTCTAAAGTTTTGTCCTCAAAATCCTTTTTCTCTCCTTCCATAATGGTAACCTGCACCTCCAATGCATCCTTTTCCAATTCTAAAGTTTGATACTCCCTTTGGAGCATTTCCTTTTCTGAGAGGGTCACCTCGTGTTTCCTTTTTAGTGCTAAGCCATGTCCTTTCTCCTCGACTAAAGTGTCGTTCATTTTAAGCATCTTTTATTTATGATGTTCGACATCTTCCACCAACTTGTCGACATTAGCAGCGTTGACTTGCGTGGCCGCTATATTCACAGATGCTAAGAATTTAGGGTCCTTATTAGTGCCTTCCACAATGGTTTTCTCAGTCACTATAATCACATTAGGTTGGGTGTCGATCTTTAATCTTTTCTCTGATCTTCCAACAATAGTTTTCCTTGCCTTATTGAAAAAAAGGGTATCTAAGCATGGCACTGTATGTTGCTTAGATGGGGTGTAAGGAACGAGCCCAAGTTCTGCAAGAGGAACGTGGACGCATGTAATTGTGCCACTTGATGAAGTAGGAAGGTCCATCGGATTTTCTTGGGCAGTGTCCTAGTCTAAATTTTCTCTGTCCTTATGCTCCTGCTCTTTCTTTTTTAATTCTTCAGCTTCCTTTCATGCTCTTTCTTCTGCTTCCTTTTGTAATATTTCTTTTTCCTCTTTTTTCCTTTGAGCCTCTTCAGCTTGTTTCTTCTCAGCTTCCTCCTGCTTCCTCTGAGCCTCTTCTTCTTGCTTTCTTTCAGTCTCTTCTCGTTGTAGCTTTAAGAGCTCTTCTTTTTGCTTCTCGGTGGCGCTGTTGCTACCTTTTCCCCCGCTGGTGCTCCCTTTCTTCTTGAAATGCTTACTCAACGCAATCATGTTTCTGGTGTTTCTATACACCTATTCATCCTTATTATAGTGATGAGAGTATTCATAGCGCACTCCAACAGTCATACAATTCTCTGCAACTTTTCCTTCCACGTCATTTCTACGGAAACTCTTCTCCCCAAAACGAAAATTTTCCAAATCTTTTACAAATTTAGAGGCGCTTTTGACCTTAGTAAATTTGTAACTTCCAATGCAAAAGGGTCATGGCGGGAATGTTTCATTTTTCATGTCAAAGAGGAATTTACCCACTCCATCTATGAATAACTTCCTTGCTACTTCCTTATGGACTACATAGTCTGTGGCAAATTTTGGTAGCAGTGACGGGGCTATGGAGCCTCCATACATTCTCAGTTAAGTTCCTTCCTAAGAAAAATAGTAATCCTTGTATTTGCCGATAACTTCCATGGAGTTTTCTGATAAGCAGTCTAGATCTTTAAGGAAGATGAGCTCATACAAAGGCATTAGAAACTCTTCACATATTAGCTTGTAGAAACCTGAATACTTGTGTGCCCAAAGAAGTTTATAAGCGACATATATAGGGGTCTTGGAGTGATCCCAAGTGAAACTAATCTTGGGGAATGGGTGTCTGCATAGGATGCAGTCAATTAGGTAAGAGGCCATGTAGAATTATTACCTCTTCTGAGTCATCCCTCCATGTGTGGCAACTATACATGATGACAAGTTGCTTGATATAATATCTGCCTAATTGAAAATTGTGCCTTTGAAGGCCACATAGTATATCAATGGGATCCAACTTAATTTATACAACCTCCCATTTGCATGAACAAAAATCCTATTCAACATTAAGGGTATGACATTGTAAGGGGGGTGTAAGCTTGCAGACTTGTATTCGCCAGTTGCCTTTTGGCGCATTTGTCTTCCTGCTATCATAATCTTTTTTGCACATTCCACAATATCCAACTCCATTTTGCTAACCCACTCATCCGTCACCATAACCCGTGGGGTCGGCATTTTGCATGGTGATGTTATCTAGGCCAGAGTGAAAGAAGCAAAAGCTTCTCCCTCTATGTTGGAAATAATCATCGTGGCAGGGTTTTCCTGGGGTAGAATCCATCCGATGACTTCATCACATGGGAACAACTCTGGGCGTGCAGCTGCCTTGGTAATGCCTAATTTTCTTATATTTTCATATAAGGACATATCTTCCAAACCCACATTAGAGACATTTTGGTCTCTGGTCATCTGATATATCTCACTCCATTTAAACTTCTGGTCAGCTTCAGTGATGGATTTAGTGTCTTCGAATATGTTCTTAGTCTTGGAGATAATCTCCACATCCAATTCCACCTCAGTGGCCTTAGCCTTCTTCTTTTCTCTCTTCTTAGGCATGGTGATAGGTGAGAACCAAAACTGTGGCATGATCACATAAGATATGTCTTAGTAATCCTATGGTTATCTTGATAATTTTAAAAACAACATGCATTTGCATCAAACATGGAATAAATGAAATGAGAGGCTAAGTCACAAAGTATATATGAATGATTCTTCTTTAAAAGTTGATGTTCTTTTAAAAATGAGATTGCAGTCAGTGTCTATCATGATAAAAGAAAACAAAGATTTATTTACCATTATTAGCTACTCAGAAACAATCTTGTGAGGTGGAGAGAGATCATTCCCAGAGGTCACTCAGTCCTTTGCAGCAAGGGTATGTGTTTGCAAAAATTTAGATGAAAACTTATCAACATATTTGTATATATCATTTGGTGGGTTATACCTCTATTATTATACATTCATTTTCATGTTCTTAAACAAACCAACATACTGGAGGCTGCTCATTTCATCACTGGTTCTTCAAAGCATAAATGTTGACTGCCTTTTGTTCTAGTTCATAGATTTTACAAGTTTTATTTCCACCCTTTTAGTCATTTAGCTTAAAATCATTAAAACATCAAGACTTTTTCCCACCAATTTCGCCAAAGGTAAAATAATAATCAAGTGAAAACACTAACCAATAACTTCCATGGTAAGATTTTTCAGTATGAGCCAACTATGAACGATAGAGTATAAGAGAACAATAGAGTAGAATAAGGGTAATGTCAGGTCTACCCCGGTCTTGGAGCTCCTTCCTACCAAAAACAGTGATCGAGACAACACCTGATGCAACCAATTCATTTTGGACTTGACATGTGCCAAACCACAATAAATATTCTAATAGAGGAAGTGGGAGTTCAAGAATTTAAGTAGTGCTTTTATATCCACGTTATTCATTTATGAAAGCCCAACCAATCGATTCAAAAACAAACTACAACCCTTCGTCCACCTTGTTAAATGTTCTCTTCCCTATGCCCATGACCTCTACTTTTGGGCTACGAGAGGTTCATACTCTCCATGTCAATGACTCAATAAAATTGAAACAGAGGACACCTTGGGGAACTGTAAATCCCTGGTTCACATCGTGAAAACCTCTTACATGATAGTGCCAACCCTAATGAGGATCGCAGGGAAATCATCCTTCCATACATAGTCTGAAAATAAACCATAGGACAAAGCTCTAAAACACAACAATGCTCAGGGTCTGAATTCTTAAAGGGTCTCCCCTTCACCGCAAGCTCCTCCCTCGACACGCTCAATCTAAACAAAAAGCAGACAGTGAAACATCTAGCCCGGAGTAACCTTGTCGCATAATTTTTGAGGTTTAAAACAACTATACGGATGACTTGGAAAACCAATCCAAACTGCTCAACAAAGGTTAAAACAAACTCCATAATGACTGGGTTAACAAGATAGAAGTGTTCTGGGGCATACAAACAGCTTGTGCAGCCAAAGGCTTCGATCAAATAAACTTTGGGTGACTCTAACAGTCAACCTACTGTAAAAAACCCTACGGGATGTGGATGTGATTTACTAGAAAAAAGGCTGCGCAAAGTGATAGAAAAAACCAACCTTGGTGACTTTTAAAACCACAGACCCTCACCAACATATAGTCTTTTAAAACTTCTAGAAGAACATAGGACACAGGATAGGTTTACGTGCCTACCTAGCAACTGTCGCGATGAGTACGATGTCGGGCGTGAGGTTGCGAGGCTCCAACTATCCGTCGGTGATTCGATGCATCCAAAATGGTGTTTGTGGTAACAATTCGTAACCAAATAACTGTGTTTATATATAAAAAATTTCCAAAATTACAATTAATGCGGTGGTTGGCAGTAGTAAATGTATGTTGAGGCCCGGAAATTCACAGGCAACAACAATAAGGGATTCTCCCTAGTCAACGTTCCCAACTAGCCCGTGACTGTTTGGTATGGGGGATCCATCCGGTTTGCGGTCCGGCTACCGTAGGTCAAAGTAACAAAAACAAAGGCATTACCAGTTGCGGCCCAGTCCACCGTGTATTTTTGTATTTTTTGACTTAATGTATGATATGCAAGTGCCTAATTAACCATGCAGGGCGATAAGATGCAAGGAGCAGTCACAACGTGATGCCCAGGTTCTTACCTCTCGTCTTAGCATTCACAAGCATCTAAATCACATACAACAAGAAATTAAAACTAACTACCTAAACTATCCCTAGGGAGCAGGATTATCATTCGTTGGTGAGTAATATATTTTGTACATGCATTATGAAGAGTTACAGATAGCTGATACTTCTTTCAAGACACATGAACAATTACAGATATTTGAGCAACCAGATAGCCAATTGTTTATGGACAACATTTATTACTCACAGTGGAAAACATCACAAAAATATACTGAAGAACATTCAACAAGAACATAGGTTCGGGAAGTTAAATACTCTCACAGTTAATGGAACACAGCTGAAAACGAAATAGTTCCCCTTCAACATTGTTCATTTAATCACATTGATACATTCCACATTTCGCTTTCTCCAGCAGGCAAAAGTTGCAGTTTCTGATTGTAAAACGAAGTAGTTCCTCTTACAAGCAAATGGTATACAAGTTTTTCCAGGGAAAAAGTCCCTGTAACTTCTAACTTTCAGAAATTTAAACAAAATCAGCAGACCGCTTAGGTTTCCCCAAACCTCTGGCGTTTTGGTTCCCCAACGCTTCATATTCCTCTTTTTCATCTTTTCTTCATAAGCTCATGATCAGTTGAGTAACTGTTGGACCTTTCAGATCTTCGTTTTTGTCGCTTTCGATTTTCTGTTTTTTCCTTCACTTGTCTCCCTTGCGACTCTGCCAGTTTCGATTTGATTTTTTACACACCGTCAAGCTACGCCTTCACCAAGTGGTCGCCCCAACAGTCCCTTGAGTTCTACCTGCAATCAATTACTATGCATCATTCGTTGAAATGGCATTTTAAACGTTAACTTAAACCACTTGAAATGGCTAATTCACAAGAAAACGGCCAGGTGCATCCCTTAATCTGAAAATTTTAACAAACGGAAGAGTTTTGACTAAGCCTTGAGCGGGAAAGTTCTGAATCAGAAGCCAGAAGGATATCGACATCGGACGCGAAAAAGCTTTCCTAGCCGCAACGGCGGAAAGGAGAGGTTAAGGATACGCTATTCGCGGCCGGGAACACTCTCAATCGGAAGTCGGAAGGCTTTATACTTCAGAGGCTTAACTACTTTGGGAGCCACAACGGAGGAAGAGACAAGGGCTGAAGACACGCGAAATGCAGGCGGGAAAAGCTTTAGTCGGAAGTCGGAAGACATCCCATCGGGAACCAAATGACTTTCCCAGCTGCAACGGCGGAAAAGAAAATGCTACAGGTATGCGACGAAAAGGTCAACACGCATCGGCAGTCGGAGCTCTTCATACTTCGGATGGAAAATCGATTTGGGAGCCACAACGGCAGACGGGAAAAGGCCATCAGCCGCCGATTTAACATAGTAAGACGCCTGATCAATAAAACATTAAGTGCTCAAAAATCTTTAAGAATCAGCAAAGGTTAAACCCGCTCTACTTCCGCAACAGTGGCCTTAAAGAACAAAAGATTTGATTTATCCTCGGCTAGCAAAATAGACTTACATCTGCGACCCATCACGAAATTCAAACACGACACTTTTAAAACAGGCAGAGAGTCAATCTTCAAAGTAATTCGAAAATAAAGCATGCACAAAAAGGCTCAAGGGTCCAACTATTAAAACAATTCTAAATTATGAGGAGGGGACCCAAATTTAAGAAATTTGGGGAGAACAGTTGTAGCCACAACAATTGGCGATTACCTGGTGAACCTAGATCTCTGGGCGATTATTCTTTGAGTGACAGACTGTTTAACAACAAATGCATCTATTAAAATCTTCCAGTTATCTGGATTTCTCAAATGATCGAAGTGTGTACCTTTAATCATTGATGATAGTCCAATTTGGGAGAGTGGAAACCAAGATTTTCAAGTCCAGATAACTCTGTTGAGGCCAGAGGATGAGTTTTATTATTACTTTTGTCTTCGGGTAGCAGATAGCTTGGACACCACAGGGTTGTAGCATATGGTAAACAGAAATATTTGTTTGTTCCTCATTCCTATGCCACTTTAGCACTTTTTGTGCTTTTGGGCTTTTGTCCCTTTTCATATAAGTCCTCCTGCATGTCTTTCTTACTGAATTTTAATTCAAGATCCTCTAT
>LPNX011098436.1:372535-393901 GCA_001517045.1 Pseudotsuga menziesii
CGCTCCTTTCCATGGGTCCTCTGCTGTTGCTCCTTAGAACATCTTAAGTGTGACGTGGATGGAGCCTCAACATAGTACTCCAGACTCTTCGAATCCGGTTTATTTCACAGGGGTTAAGCAGGACTTCAATGCACACAGAGCTTATTTGAGAAAACTGCTAAACTGGAAGAAGTTCTTTTAGCAACACCCAGTCTGAGACCCAAAAATGTTTATCATTCCCAAACATTTTGATGTTACCCATGCAACCGCGGGTTCATTCCCTTTATTGGAATCAAGAAAATCAAACTAAAGCAAATTGAAAAAACATGACTCAAAAGACAGCCAAAACAGATTATTTATATACAAGACAGAAGAACTCAACGAAACTCATGAAAAATAAGGCTTGAGAACCAAACCATTCACTAGTAAGTTCTCTTCCCACCCCTGTAGATCTTGTAACTTATAAGTAGAAGGGCCAAGCTTTGCTGCAATCTGAAAAGGGCCTACTCACAACTGCTGGAATTTAGTATGCTTTCCTTTCTCATCATGGGGGTGATCCCATTTGAGAACCAAATCACCTACCTCAAAGTCTTTTGTTCCAGCCTTATGTTTGTCGAACCATCTCTTTATTACCTCCTGCTGTTGCTTAAAGTGCTCTCTGGCTTTAGATCTAGCCTCTTCTGCTTTTAGGAGATTATATATCCTTATTTGCAAAACTTCATCATCCGACCCTCTAGATTCTTGAGCTATTATGGAAGAAGGAAGCATGATATTGGGAGGAAGGATGGCTTCTTTACCGTAGACAAGGGTATATGGAGACACTCCAATCGAAGACTTGGGGGTGACTCTATCAGCCCAAAGGGAATTTGGTAGCGATGCATGCCAACTCCTCTGGTTTTCTATTACAGTCTTCTTTAAAATTCTAATCAGATTCTTGTTAGAGGATTCAGCCAGGCCATTTCCTTGTGGATAATAATTAGCAGAATAATGCAATTTTATCCCTTTATCATGAGCAAATGCAGTCAATTTAATTGACGAAAAGTACTTAGCATTATCAAAGACTAACGAAACTGGAACTCCAAACCTGGTCATGATATGATCTTGTAGGAAGCTGATGACCTCATCTTCATTTATCTTGCGCAGCGGGATAGCTTCGACCCAACGAGTGAAATAATCAGTCGCGGTCAGAATGTACTTGTGCTGCAGAGAGGGATTCGGTTTTATTTCTCCAATAATATCCAGCCCCCATTGCTTGAACCCATAGCCCTACATCCCATCCCATGAGTTGGTGGGATCTTTGTCGCCTTTCAAAAAAGAATTATGCCATCAAAGAAGATGATATCCTGAGACAATGTGTAGGAATTGAAAACAAAGATGTGTAGCTTTAGAGGTGTGTTCCTGACCGCCTCGCTCTACGCTCATAACAACGAATTCATCTTCCTGAATCATAGTTCCATCTGATTGCTGTTGTAAGTTCCTAAAGCCCGACCTTCCATTTCTTGTCTGCGAGAGTTATCCAAATTGTTTTGAAACGGTGGCTCTGATGCATCTACAACCTTCATGTCTGTATTGTAAGGCATTTACCGATTTTGCTCAGATTTTGGCATTTGTAATCCCAATTTTTTGGTCGCATTAGACTCTAACCGCGACCCTTGTTCAATACAATCTTAATCGTTTCAGTAAAAAAAAAAATTTATTAAATTTGTAAGTAGAGAAAATAGTGTGGAAATATCATAAATAAACAATAGGCATAATCACATCAAGAAAATGGTGTTGCCAAACATCTAAGTGGAGGAAGGCCTGAGATGGTATAATGGTGAAAACAGTCGGTTGGGGGTCTGTTCACACAATATCCATTTCTTGGGCTCACCCATGGCCCCTTGACTACTCAGGGGTTGATATCTCTAGTGAAAAAAAGAAGAAATGGAGGCTGATGTCAGACACAACGATCCCAGCGTATTTTTCTTGATCTCTCTAGCGAAAAAAAAAGAAGTGGAGGTCAATGTAAGACTCGACCATACCAACATATTTTGTTGTTTGGAATTACCCACATTAGGGCACAAGTGTCTTCAACCAAATGTGTGCATGGAGGCAAATGCCAGACTCAACAATCCCAGCTTATTTTAGTGCTTCAAGTTTCACATAGGGGCACATGCATCTTCAGTTACAATTATCACTTTCACCATCTTTCCTTGCGAACAAAAGAAAAACAATAATGCTAGTGATCTTTGTTTTCTTTGTTGTTGTCAAGTCTGTAACAAAGTAAATGGTAATTTTTTTATGGAAATAAAGTTGAGTCTCCATTCATGTTCATGACATTATTCAGATTATTCACTCTTATTTAAATATAGTTATTGTAAATCTCTTGAAATGTATTATATTTTTGGAAATGAGATAAGTTGATAACATATTTACCACAATGGGATCTTTAAATTTATGTAATTTTATGCTAAAATAGATGTACATCCCTGCTGGTGTGATTCAAGCTTGTCTCCCACTCGATCTAGGGTGATTCAAGCTTGTCACCCACCAGATCTCTTTCAACTCTTTCTTCTTCATTAACCAAACGGAGTTAATTCATTCTTGTTCCCCAAAAAGTATCCTTCAACCTTAACATCTCCATGAACTAAACTGGGTAATTCAACCTCGTTACCAATAAAATAATATTCAACCCCATCATCTACATTAACCAGGCAAGTTACTTCAAGCTTCTCCTTTGGCTTATTTACCGAATAGCTCAATCCCATGATGGTTATCAACCAAGACCTTCAACATCGCCATTGTCCACCGATTCACCATCAATCTCCTTGAAGTCTGACAAGTTATCTTTCCCGTGATGTCAATGAGAAGTTATCTCAATTATACCTCCATCATATGCGTGATATAAATAATTGTGAGTAAAAGCCTATTCATATTAGAATATAACATGGATATGAAAATTAGAATTCAAAACATTATAATATAAATTGGACATTAAAATAAGTCTATAAAAATATTTACAGGGCGATTCGCCATGTTAAATTGCGTGACAAGTCCAATACATATTGACATACCTAGTCGTGCTAGAAAACTACTTTAGCATGCAGAATTAACAGAGTGGGCGTGTACTTCTCGTCTTCAGCCGTGGCATTAAGCATTTGTCGTGATAATTTTTTAATTCTCAAGTTGTTTTAATATTTTTGGCTCTACTGTCGGTCCACTAAATATTTATTGGCAATATTGTAGTCGTGTGTGAGAAATTATCTTTGGGCTTCACTCCATTCTTATACTGTCAAAACCAGGGCATCAGAACTAGGAAGTGTTGAACAGGCAAATGGTAAAACAAAAACCACATTGAGTATTTTAGACATGATTGGTTTGGCATAGTATCTTCTGTCTTTGCTTATGAATGGCATTAACCACAAATAAATAACCTATCAAGTACGACTCCAT
This sequence comes from Pseudotsuga menziesii, assembly GCA_001517045.1. Classification (NCBI taxonomy): domain Eukaryota; kingdom Viridiplantae; phylum Streptophyta; class Pinopsida; order Pinales; family Pinaceae; genus Pseudotsuga; species Pseudotsuga menziesii. Next base: position 375,947 of record LPNX011098436.1, read on the forward strand.
TCAATTGACTCAACTCATCATGTATTATGTGTCCTCTTTACTCTGCAGATTCTTTCCCCATTTTTATCTGAATCCAAAGAAAGAGAGAAATAAGACGAATCAGAGTTCAAACAATATTTATCATTGTTTTCAAATCGTTCACAGATGTGGGTTCCTTCACTTTCAATAGATGAGCTTTCTCTCTACCCAATTCCAACAATCGATCCTCCGACAACTCTTTAACCAGATATCATCTACTCCACCTTGATTATGTTCTTTGTGTGCATGCTGTTATTGTTTGCAGGATTTGTAAAGTCGCTTAGTTGGAAGCTCATCATTATATCGGGTGGGACAACTGTATAGGTGCCACTGCCACTCCTACTTTGTTTCATTTCAAATGCAGACGTTTCATGTTGATCCACTTGCCTCTACCCTCTTCCAAAATTTGAAATGAATATAGCGATGGAAGAAGGGAGAGCAAGAGCCAGACCTTGCAACTCCATGAATCATTTCAGCCGTCATGGTGGGTGGATTGAATGCCTTGTCGATGATGTCAGAAGGATCTCGTCTTCCCCGATGAGATTTACGATTTGGGAGTTATCCATAATGACTTTTTCTAAAATAAACTACGACAGGTTGCGACTCCTCATACGTTGTGGACAGACGATGAAAGCCTAACTAGGATCATCCCTTAAATAACGTCTTCGGCCTAATTAAAATAATTATTATCTAATTTATAAGATTTCACGTTTATGATATAAGCAATTTGGTTTTCAATTTTCTTGGTATAATGGTAAATTGCAAATCGAGTGGTATTTAGTTTCATTCATGGATTAATAATAGATGTATTTAGAAAGCACATGATTCAATAGGAGGTAGCTTTAGTGATGAGCAAAAGGGATATTGGCTTCTTTCAATATAATATGCGGTTGAAACTTTTTTTAAGCTTTAGAATAAGATCTAAATTTATGTATGATTGGTTAGAAGATTGTTTTCTTTGAATAACGGTGATAAGTCAACTTGCATTCGTAGATAGTAGTTAGTGATGGTTGTCCTCTCTGTTAGTTGACAATTAAGTTATGATAGATTTTTCCATCTTCATGAAGACAAGGGACTCTGTTTTATTATAATAATAATTTAATTTATGAGATTCCCTTGTTTGAGCGATAATTTCACTTAGTTTACAAAGATGTACATAACATATCCCCCCTCAAATTTAAACCTCTCACCTCCAAGAAAGAGACATACGTTCTTAATCATTAAACCCACTCAATTTTTCCATGGTTAAGTTTCTTTAGGGTAAATACATTGGTATGCAATGTTACAATATCATGAAATCTAAAGAAAAATATTATATTAAAAGAAGGCAACAATGTGAAGGAGTGATCCAAGTAATGGTACAAATACATTTTAGACTACTAATCTCAAATCAACATCCTTTACCTCATGTCAAGCACTAACTATGCTTTAGTTATCAATCTTAAGAACATGGGTCTTGCATACATCATTCTTGCAACTAGCTTTGTTGTCACACCCATTAGCTCTACCCCTCTTTGATGTGTGCATAGGCTTCCTAGCTCAACAAGAAGTGTCATTTAATTTTACATCTTCGTTTCCACATATCCAACATTTTATTTCCTCCCATAATTCCTTGGGTTGTTCTCACCTTGTTGTTTCACATGTCATTGTCATGTCCCCGTTCCAATGACACTACTAGTTAGCCATGTTTCACCCACCTACTAGTTCCCTAGGGGGGAGGAGGCATTAAATATTGCAATAAGGGAGATATGAGACCCAAGAGAACCTTAGTTTTCCATTAACACATTAAATTGGGTCATACAAATAATAATTAACGAGAAAATAAAGTAGCATTGCTTCATAAAGACATTTGGAGGCTCATGGAGACCTTGGGAGGCTAGATTCTTCCTTACACATGTCATGACTTAACCCCAAATTCAAAATTATGAGTAATGGAACGTTCTTGCAAGGTGAAGATATTTCAAGTAACATGTCATGAACTCAAGGATTCAAATTGGTGAAGAGGAATAACTCCCCATGGAAGAGGAAGAGGCTAGGAAGAAACTAGGTGCCACTTGGAGAGAGGTTCCCTGTGCTTTATGACAACAATAATGGAAGATTCTATGACAAATCAGACCTGATTGCAGACCTATGAAAATATTACATGTCGGGGCTAAAAATATCCTCTAAGAGGGAGCACTTGGGGTTTGGTGGCAACAATTCGAATTTGGAGGAGGATGAAGGGATGAGGAGAAGGACAAGTGGCATGGGGGTTACTAAACATCAAGGATGAGTTGGAGGAATCCTATGGGAGAGAATTCGACCTCGGAGGACCTTAGGAGAGTTATAAAAATATGTCATGAGGAAGGAGAATGGATTTTGATCATTTGAGAATTTGCATTTGGAATTTTGGAAAACATTAGCTTGGGCCATTGCACGGTGAGTGCACACTCTTCCTGCTAGTGAGCCAATTTCGAGGGAGTTGGATTCTCATCCAAATTGGTTGTTGGAGAGGCCACCCTAAAATCTCATTTGGAGCTTAATGGAGTGTTTTCATTGCATATAGGAGGCTGCTATAGTTCGTGACCCATCTCTCCTCCCATTCTCTCAATCCCTACTTCAATATTCCCATGCTTCTTTATGATGGCGCACTTGTGTGAATGGATGTTGCACCTTGTTGAGTCCAGTTGATGCCCAAGCATGGGTGAATCATCTATGGCTTTGTAATATGTCTCCCATTATCTCTGTAAGTTGAAATTATCAGAAATTCATGTGTAAAAGTGTCCACATTTCCAAGCTATGAAGTGACTAGTTCCCATGTGTTGGTTTCCCATTTCAATGGAGTTGTATACCTGATTTGTGTTGAGGATTTGATCTGATGTTATATGTTGTTGGATGAGATATTGATATTATGTTAATGGTCTACTATTTTCATGCTCTGTTCTGAACCATTCCATATACAAATTATGAGTTGAAGCTAAGTTATTACATGTCATTTCCCTTAAGCAAATTTCACTGAATATATGCATTCGAATATGAAGTTTTACATCTATGTTTAAGAACTCATAACCACACCAAATGACATTAAATGAAGTCTAATATCAGTTCCCATACTCAGTTTGACAATTTGGTAGGGTCATATAGGAGTTGGATAGCCATTTCTGCCCACGCCCTAGGGGTAATTACACCACAATTTACTAGCAATTTTACCAATTTTGCCAATGACCCCAAATCGAGTTGCAGATGCCTATAACATGTTCTAAAGTGACCAGAGAGTCCATTGAGTGTTCCTAAGACTCACAAAATCAGTCTCAACCAAATTCGATACCCTCTTGTGTCATTCGAAGCCTCTAGAGTCAAGACTAGCTAACACAATTTCTGCCCAATTTTTGCCTTTGTTTGGAATTTTTGATTTGGGACAATTCAATCAACCTATGTGTTAGCACTCAGAATTTACCCTTGGTTGTGAAAGGGTGATCCCAAGGTAACCACAAAACCAATCTTTAGGAATAAAGCTGGCTTCTTTCTTTCTAGAGAGGGAACTCCCAATAATTTAACTCACAAGCCAATATTATTTGCAAAGAAATGGAATTTAATAATGATTGTGGTTGAAACAATTGTTCATTGAGGAAGGATTCATATGTGATAACAAACATAAACAATGATTTTGCAAAGGAATTTAACAGAGGCGGGGTAGCTACTTCTTCATAGTCAAAAAGTTGATTGTCTGGTGAAAAAGAAGAATTTAGAAACAATCCATTAATGTGGGCATCTATCATGGATGAATGCACTATTAAATTTAGAGGAAAGGTCTTGTGAATACTTAAAAGCAATGAAACAGAGCATATGAATATGAATTCTGAACCACTATAAACTCATTTAAGCATGAAAAGATAACATAATGGAAGTTGAACAAGAAACACATGCACATATAAGAAAAGTAAAGTACAAATTGCAAAGGAAATAACACAAGAATCTATGTTAAAAGGCCTACTCAGCTTTGAAATTTTATTAATATTTAGATCTCAGTTACAATAACAATCTCTCTTACAAGTTCCAACCCTTGTTACATTGCAAACTGTTTCTTAAACACAAAATATGCTCCTCAAGCGTCGACATGTTCACCTACTTGCAACAAAACATGTGATGAGGTACCTTAAGGGTACACTGGATTGTGGCCTGAAATATGCAGCCGATGGTGAGATTAGACTACATGGGTATACAAATTTAGATTGAGCTTGGAGCACTAACGATGGGAAGAGCACCTTAGGATGTTGTTTTAGTTTGGGATCATGTGTGATGTCATGGCTTAGAAGGAAGCATACTCGTGTTTTTCTTAGTACATCATAGGTTGAATACATTGCCACATGTTCAACATGTAGTGAAGCAGTTTAGATCTGCAAGTTTTTAACAATATTGTTCGATACAGAAATGGATGTGACTGATATCTACCACGATAATTAGAATTGCATCAAGCGCATAGAGAACCCAATGTTTTACGAAAAGTTAAAACACATAGAAATAATGTTCAATTATATTCGAGACATGGTGCAGAATGGAGCGATACAACTCCAATATGTTCCTACATAGGAACAAGTTGTGGATGTATTGACTAAGCCTTTGTCTCATGTAAAGTTTGAATACTTTCGAGACAACCTTTGTGTAGTTCGAAAGGACCTTCCTGGAAAGAGGGAGTGATGATGATGATGATGATGTGGTTCCTATTGCAGTGGTGTGGAAACTCAGTCTAGGATTGGTATGCCAGCTTGATACCATAGGGATTGGTATATCAGCTTGATAAGTCCTGGTTGATACCATAGGGATTGGTATATCAATGCTAACAAGGACTGTTTGATCCTAGGGGGATTAGTATGTCTGGCTAGGCTTGTTTGGCCCAAAAGGGTTAGTAATCTAGACAAGGCTTATTTGGTCCCTAGGTAGATCAGTATGTCTATCTAGGATTGTTTGGTTCGAAAGGATTAGTAATCTAGACAAGGCCAATTGGGTCTACCAGAGTGCCCACATGATGCTACTTCAGATGGCTCAACACTCTGTGTTGATGATGATGATGTAGTCCCAACAATCTGTGTCGATGATGATGATGTGGTCCCAACACTCTGTGCTGCTGATGATGAAGTTGTCCCAAGACTTTTTGCTGCTACTAATGATGTGATACCAACACTTTGTGCTGCTACTGATGATGTGGTCCCAACACTTTATGTTGTTGCTGATGATGATGTTTCTACAACACTCTGTGTTGATAATGATGATGATGTTGTCTTATCATTTTATTCTAATGATGATGATGTTGTTCCATCATCTCTATACTAATGATGATCTAACATTTATTTGTTGATGATGATGTTCCAATATTAACATTTTGATGTTGTAGATGATGATGATGTTCTGGTGATCACATACTGATGTTGCAGATGATGATGATGTTTTGGTGCTCGCATATTGATGATGATGATGTCCCAATATTCACATACTGATGATGATGATAATGCTTCTGTGATGATGATGATGTTTTGTGATTGTAATAAAACCAGAGTAAATTAGTAAAATTAAATAATTTAAATATTATTTTGTTATTAGTATTTACACACCATTTAATCATTTATCTTCATTTGTATTTAAAGACGATCATTCTTTATGTAAAACCATCATTCAATAAATAAATAAATAAATTTTGGATTATCCATTCCAAGTTGGTATCAGAGCCATCTGGCCCTTAGACATTATTTACACTTTGTGTAATTTGGTTTTTAACCATTATCTCAGGGTTTCCCAAAAGGAAGAGGTAAGACAATAAAAAGAAGAAGAAGAAGAAGAAACAAAAAAAGAAAAACACGAGGTTTATAAAAACCACACGTGGTTTCATAAACAAGTCATAGAATAAAAAACAATTAAAATGAAGAAGGAGAAGAAGAATAAAAGGGAAAAAAAAACCCATTGTATTGTGAAATCACAGTTGTTTTTTTTAATAAAAATCCATTACGTTAAATAAAAACGGGTTTTATGATAAATGCAGAAGAGTTAAATTATAGAGTGAAGGATCAACCATATTTTTAGATTGAAAAAGATTAAGTGCTTTACAAGTATTAGTAAAGAAAATATATTATAAGGTTAAATTTTCACAAATTCCAAGCTCAATAAGATGAACACAAGAAATATGGAGAGAAACCATCCAGAGAACAAGGATGCGTTGATAAAGTAAAAAGATGACTTAGTTCAAAAGCTCCTTGAAAAACTTGAGCAAAAAGAGGAGGACATCCAAAACCTAAAGCTCGCAATTCAATCACTAAAATATCAAGTTAAAGGATTCAATATCTCACATATGGGCCCAACCCATAATGTCGTTCACAAAGTAAAGATCGATTTACCAAGATTCGATGGCGAAAATAATCGAGACGGGATTCGATGGATCAAAAAAATCGAAAAATATTTTGAAATGTACAATATATATGGAGGCGATGGCAATTGAATGTTGTAGAAATGTACATGGATAAAACCGCTTGCAACTAATTCTTGTGGTAGTATTCAATAATGAAAGAAGGAATACTGGTGAGAGACTGTGATACCTTCAAGAAAAATTCTTTAAACAATTTCAAGACATGGAAGAAGCCAAAATATACAACAATCTCATTCGTTTACAATAAGAAGGAATTGTGGATGAATATTTTAGTAATATATTTTTCCTAGACACTCATATCCAAGATATAACTGAAGAACGACTCTTGCAAATTTCCATTGGTGGGATGAAACATAGTATTTAAAACAAGATAAAATTATTTGATGTCAAAGATGTGGAACACGCCCATCCAAAAGAAAAATTAAATGAGGAAAAGAAAAAAATCATAACGTTCATTGGTTTATATTCCACCCCACATAAGAACAAATGGGAGAAAGGACAACAATTCATGCTGCAAGTGTACTGCCCCAAATTGGCATCCGGGGTATAAGTGTAAAAACAAGAATTTCTTCTTGTGTGAAAAAAATGATAATGATAATGATGACAATAATAATGAATAATTTTCTGACATATATCCTCTCGACATAGAATCATATAGCGACGAATCCAACAAGAGGAAGGTATCATCACCCCAACACTCTCAGCAGCAGCCATGATGGGTATATCTCAACCCTAAACAATGAAAATGTTTGTCTATATCAAGAACACTAAAGTGACTGTTTCTAGTTGACTGTTCGAGTACACACAACTTCATAGAATCCAGGGTAGAAAAACTATTAACCATACTCATCTACCTTACCTCCAGCTTTCAAATATCAATACCAGGGAACAAAACCACCTCGTGCGATGGAAAATGCCATAAGTTGAGTTAGCCATAAAAGACTACTAGTTAAGATTTCCAATGTATGCTATGACAATCTGAGAGATTGACATTGTTTTATGTGCACATTGGTTGGAAACGTTGGGGATAGTAGGATTAAACTTACAAGAACAATTTATAAGATTTTATGAAAATGGAAGGGAGTACAAAATTTATGGTATCAACTGCCCCCCTCCCCAAATTCTCTCATCAAACAAGATGCAGAAAATGATAAAAAAGGTAGCTCAATCATTTTTTTTACTTTGTTATGCTATGGAAGGGACAATTGATGAAAATCAAAATGTCAATCCAAGGGAATTAAAACAACTTCTGGGGGAACAAAGTGATTTACGAAAAAAATCTCATCATGAACTCCCCCAGTTCTCAGGACAACCTCCCATACCCGATTCTTCATGATTGACGCATACTCCTCAACCATGGCCTCCTACCACACATCATGTTGTGTAGCCTCCTCAAAAATGGAAGGTTAATAGTTGATCAACTCTGTCATCCGTGCCATATAACTGAGTCTCTCTGGTGGTACACTCCATCTAAACAATCTCTGTGGAAAAATCACCTACCTTGAATCTTGAATAGTAGACCTATACCACTTAGGACATGTCCTAGTGTCTGCTTGTTGCGGCTGCTAGATGTCCTCCTTCTATTGTTTCTCATCCTCCCCATCAAATATAGTAGGATATTGTCCATCTAAATTCCTATGACTACCAAAACTTGTGCCTTGTGTCTGTACATGTACCTGTACCTTTGGATCCTCCAAATTGACCCCCGTGTCTTGTGCTAGATGGTGCTATACTCGTAAGTCCATAGATCTCCGCAAGGCCCCGTCCTCATTGAACTATACATTCCTACTCATAATGATCCTCTTGCGAGCATGAATGTAAAATTTATATGCCTTCAAAGTCTCGCTGTAACCAACAAGTAACCCCTTCTCTCCAGAAGGGTCCAACTTCTTCCTAGTGTCAGCATGAACATGACAATAACATACACTCCCAAATATGAGAATGCGACTCACATCTGGCATAGCTCTTGTGAAGACCTCCTCGGGTGTCGTCCTCCCCAAAGTTGTGTGGGGACACCTGTTCTGAATGTACACTACAGTCCCGTATGCCTCGACCCAAAGGAATAATGGGGGTTTGATAGGTACACTTAAGTATGGTCATGTAGTTGAGAGTTGAGGATAGACTCGAGAATGCTCAGAACTTTCCTACATGGAAAGAAAGGATCACAAGGATCCTTGATGTTAGTGATATAGAGGAGCACATTGACTCCACAAAATCTAAGACCATATATCCGACATAGTTAGTATATTGGAAGAAAATTGATTCCAGAGCCATGTTGATTATCATGGATGGAGTGAAGGACCATATATTCACTCACCTTTATGAGAAGAAGATCGCAGCAGAGATGTGGATGGCTTTGGAGAGTTTGTAACAAAGAAAGAACGATAACCAGAAGACGATGCTGCAAGAGAGAATGTACAGTACCATGATGGACAAGAGAGAAGGAGTTGTGTAATATCTCACAAAACTCACAAAAATAAGCAATGAGATTGGAGTTGTTGGCTCTAAAACTGAGGATGATGATCTCGTTTGGATATCCTTCAATGGATTCTCTAATCCATAGGACACCTTTGTCAAAGGTGTTGTGGCTAGGGAGAAGATCCCTGATTGGTAGAGATTATGGGATGAATTTATTTAGGAGAAGACCCGCGTGGGTCAAGGATCAGGCTCATCCAATAGTGCCCCACAGATTGTGGAAGAGGATGCTCTAGACCTAACATGGAAGAGCAAGGGTAAGGAAAAGAGGAAGAAGAATGGTAAGAAGAAACTTCACATATCAAACTTAAAGTATTTTATCTGCCACAAACATGGACACTTTGCCTCCCAGTGCACATACAAGAAGAAGAAGGGTAACACTTAGATGACTATATCTGTAGAGGTGGAGGAGTTCATTAGGAACTTAGATGGGGATTTTTACTTCATAGCTTGCATGGAAAGCACTATAGGGAGCAACATATTATACATCAACAATCAAGAATCTAGTCACATGACCAGACATAAGAGATTCTTCATAGACTTGCAGGAGGGTGGAATAGGGATCCACGTTGAGTTGGGTGATGATGCATGATATTAGGTGCAAGGAGTTGGAATTGTTTCATTTCAGAGGGAGTTTGGAAAACCCCTCATTTTTTCTGATGTGTTATATGTTTTAGGATTGACCAATAATCTCATATCAGTCTCCACTCTAGAGGATAAGGGATATCAAGTAAAGTTCCAAGACCATAGAGTGTATATCAGGCCCAAGGGGTTAGATAGGAACTTGGATCGGGTGATTGGCATCATGAGTGGGAAAGTGTATAGACTACACTTTGAGCTTGCAAAGGCTTTAGTGAACAGAAACAATAGTCAGGGTGAGTTGTGGCATAGGAGGATGGCACACTTACACCATGGAGCACTGAGGCACTTGGGACAGATTGTCATTGGAGTTCCTCAGGTGCATGAGGAGAAGCATAACCACTGCAAGGGTTGTGCTTTGGGGAAGAACATTATGAAGCCTTTCCCACTAAGAGGGCACAAGTATAAGGATCCCTTGGACTTAATGAATTCATACGAAGTGTACCTATGAGTTTCCATTCTTTTAGTGGTTACAGTTACTGCGTAACCTTCATTGATGACTATTCCACGAAAACCTGGATCTATTTCATGAAGGCCAAGTCATAGGTATTTGAGAGGTTCTAGGAGTTCAAAACTCTCATGGAGAACCAAATAGGAAAGAAGATTCAGGTGTTGAGGATATAAAATGGGGGTGAGTACACCTCCAATGCGTTCTTGGAGTATTTTTCGGCATAGGGGATCAAGAAGGAGAACACTGTGCCTCATACCCTACAACAGAATGGAGTGGTAGAGTGTAAGAATAGGACTATGGTATTAGGGGACATATGCATAACCACTATAAATAGGCATCAAAAGCAAACAATTGGTATTAGATGTATATTTTGATGCAGGGGCACGTTTGTTGTTGAGGACAATACTACAAATAATATATAAGAAAAAGTTGGGGAACTTGTACTAGTCAAAATCTATAGTTAACAAGTTGTTGCTTTGGAATGAGTTAAATATTCTAAGGATGAGTGAAGATGAATCGGTCACAAATCACTTAAATGTATTCAACACTATGATTAGTTAGTTGTTTTCCATGGATATTAAAGTCATTGATGAAGAAAAAATTATCAAATTGTTATGTTCTTTTCTATATTCTCGGGATAGCTTGGTCATGGCTATTGGAAGCAATAACACCACATTGAAGATCGATGATGTGTTCGCATCTTTGTTGTCGGAAGAGAAGAGACAAAATAACATTGAACGTTCAATCCATGATGCCTTGATGGTAATAGTTCAATCGATAGGGAGAGGAAAAGGGTGCAAAACCTCTGGTATAGTATTAAAGTGGAGGGGTATATCTAAGTCTCTTCGTTTGGTGACAATAATATGTTGGTGATGTGGTAAAGTTGGGAATTATAGATGAAATTGTTAGTTAATTGAAGTTGAGAAAACAAAGGGTATAAGGAAGCACAATCAAGTGATAGTAAGTCTTCGAAATAAGACAAAGGTGATGTGTATTTGGTCTCCACAAGTACACAGTCAGATTGTGAATCTTGGTTGATTGACTCCATTGTGTCATATCATATGACACCTCATAGAGAATGGTTATGTGAATATGAGAGTTTGATGGTGGTGATGTACTTATAGGAGATGATTCACTGATCAAGATAGTTGGATGAGGTAAAGTTTGACTGAGACTAAACGATGGAAGAATAGGAACACTTTTAGGATTGCTACATATTCCATGTTTAGCTTGAAACGTTATCTCGTTTTGTAATATGGGGAATGCAAGTGTGCATTTTTTTTTTGAGAAATACACATGCAAGATGGTGAGAGGAGCGCTGGTACCGATGAGAGGAGATTTGAATAGAACCCTGTACTATTTATTAAGAAGAATAAACACCAACATATGTGCCAATGTTGTTTGTATTGAATCCAACAACATATCTTCTTGTCTAGTAAACTTGACCATTTTGTGGCATCTGCGAATGGGACATATTGGTGAGAAATATATTTTTGCTATCCACATTAAAGGTATGGTTGAAGGTATCCATAACTTTTCTAAAGAATTCAACTTTTATGAATATTGTATTTATGGTAAACAAAGTCATGTAAGTTTCTCATCTAGTACTACTAGGGCTAAGTAAATAATGTAGTTAATAATTAGTCACTGTGTTTGGACCAATGTTGATCCCTTCACGAGCAGCATCATAGTATTACATATATTTCAAAGATAGTTTTTCCATAAATACATGGTAATATTTTCTGAGAAATAAATCAGAGGTCTTTGAGAAGTTCCAAAAGTTCAATACTCTTGTAGAAAATCAAACAAGTAAATGGATCAAGGTGTTGATAAGAGATAATGTACGAGAATTTTATGGGAAGGAGTTCAACCAATTATGTAGAAAACATGGTATAGCTCAACTAAAAAAATACATACATTCCTTAATAGAATTGAGTTGTTGAAAGAATAAATAGACTGTTGATGGGTAAATTTAGTAGCATTCTCATTGGTGTACGTATCGCACATGAATTATGGGCAGAGGTAGTCGACACAACATGTTACCTAGTGAATATGTGGTTGTCGATGGATTTGGTCAACAAGACTCCATATGAGGCATGGGTCAATAAAAATATATCTCTTACACATCTCACAGTTTTAGGGTGTGACGCCTATATGCATATTTAAAAGGAGAAAATAAGCAAGCTCGAAAGCAAGTCGTAAAATGCATTTTCATCAGGTACAGGGATGGAGTGAAAGGCTATAAACTGTGAAATCCAGTCACAAGGAAGGAAATTTATAGTAGAATTATAATATTCAAGGAATTCAAAGGTACTTCCAGGGATGAAAAATTTATAAGAGAAAAAGGAACAAAAAAATAAAGAGTTTGAAATGAAGGACAAAAAACTCATTTTGGGCGAGTTGAATGAATCTAACGAAGAGGTGGTGCAACAGAATCCAATCATTAGGAGGTTTGGTCAAGTAAGGAAACAACCAGAAAATTATATAGTCCACTTGAATTTCTCTCCAATTTTGTGTTATTTTCTAGAGATGATGATCCCATATTGGCAATGAAAGCAATCCACTCAATAGAGGGCATAAAAGAGGAAATGGAATCCTTAATGGATTTGTGCACATTAACAAAAGGAAGGAAACTCATTAATAGTAAGTGGGTGTTCAAGAAAAAGTTGAATGTATAAATATGTTGTAATCTAAGGGATTACATGTGGTTACATGTAGCATAGAAACACATAACATGATACACAACACATTCATACATAAAGGTATGAGAAAGGAAAAAGTAATGATAGAAGAAGTAACCAATTGCCTTGTATTGATAGACCATTATGTACAAATTGTCATCACTATTACATCTTCCGATTCAACATCATAATATATAGTTTATGCAAGCAATTATTGAGTTACAAGTTCTTGATTTTTTGGTTGATCATCCTAAAACACTTGACCGACTGGGACGACTACTTACTAGTATGTCAAGAGGACCTAGTCAGCTGGTCAAATGGGATCCTCCAACACCTCTCACACCTGATAAAATTTCTTCATCCTGAGGAGAATAGGGGGATGCAAAATTTTGATACAAGATCGTACAAATTTATAGAATTTAGAAATTGTTTCATAGATGCTTTGATTGGGATTCTTCTCTTGGTGGAGTATAATCAACACATGCTTTAATGATTTTTGGGGAAGATAGACCAAGGTAGTTCTAGAAGTCATCCCATTTAGTGAGTACAATTCAAATGTTTGTTGCTAGAATAATAAGTTCTGAAAGTTGGATAATCTTTATCTTCATTGGATGATCCAACATATTATTCATGTCAGGTCTAATGTTCCTGGTTTGGATTTTAGCTAATCTCATTATATGGTAAATTCAATGGGTGATCCAACTAACTTCTTCCCGATCTCGCTTTCCTTCATGAAGCCATTGGTAATCACTTCTTATTATCTAGTCTTTCTACTGGTGCTCTAGGTTAATTTGTTCATCTAAAATTTAAGTCGTGGTTGGGTCGACTGATTGCTTCTACTTATAGAGCTCTATAAAGTGATTTTTAGGTTCTAATTTCCACACAAACTTTCCTGTAGTATGAGTACAAATTATTGAGGATGAATGATGAATTTGTTGCTTTATTTTCATACTCCTTTAACTTCTTGTCACATTCTTCAAATGCTTTGTACTAGTCGATGACGAGGAAACCTATTTCATCATGTTGTTTTTGAATCAATTGTTCATTAGTTTTCTCATATCTTTCTAGCACAAATTCCGCTAGAGATTGTAGTTTGTCGATTGTTTTCTCTGGGAGAGGATTTGGGAGCTATCCAAGAATTTGTTCTGCTTTCACTACACATACTTTATATACATTTCCTTGTTCCTCATTTATTGTTTTCATATTTTTGGAGATTTTCACCCATATTTTGTTGCGTTCCTTAGTGGTTACCTTGATGAAGTCATCAAGTTTTTTTTTTTGAAAATGTAGAAGGTGAGAATATGACTTTATTTTCTTCTGTTCCGGCCGCTGGGTCAACTATGAAGGTTATCTTGGCACCACTCTTATTCTTCTTACTTTTGTTTCTTTTCTTGGAGGACTTATTTTGTTCTTTGTTTGGGTTTAGGGTTGTTTGTGGTGTGTTCAACGTAACTGTAGTTGATGTTGGCGGTGTTGAAGAAAATGGAGTAGAATATGGCAGAGGTGAAGATTCCGGCACTGGGATGGTCATAGATGCAGGTGGTTTGGTCGAAGGAGTTGTAATGGGTAGATTCAGTAACAAAGGTGATGATGAAATTAGAGGTAGGTTCAACACATGATTAGTTGTGTCGATGGCAAATGATTGAAAGGGAGCTTACATAGTAGGGATGGGGATTGATGGTGTTGTAGGTGTCATCAAGGGTATTGTTGGAAAACAAATTCGAGATAAATGGAAGGAGTGTATAATTTATGACATGTAAGTTGGAGGACGACATGATGGAAGGGGAAGATATGATCATTATTGATTCAAATGTGGTTTTCATAGGTATTGATGCAATAAGCAGGTTCATGCGAGATGCAAGTAAGGAGGAATATATGCTTGAGGGTTCATGTTGGAGTAAGAGTTTCTGATGAACTTGTTCACAAGAGTTTTTGTAAAGGGACTTCGAGTGTATTTAAAGAGTAAATGGAGGGTTTCATTACTAACTTTAGGAAAGGAAGTTTTACTTTTCTTGAGGATTTGACTGTAGGTTTTCTAGCATGAGGTGTACTATCTAGTTGTCTAGGAGGGCTTGTGGAAATATTGAATAGATACTATGATTAAGGAAAAATGAATTGAATGAATTTAGGTGGTATTATAAAGGGTTCAAGAATGGATACATGTACCTCTTATTGATATTATTCCACTTGATCTAGGCACATAACTGGGGAGTCATTAGTTGTATTGAGAATACTCTTTTCTTTTGAAGATTGAGTCATTCGATCTTTCTTTGGTGGAGGTGGTTGAACTACAATGGACATATTTAATATGGATGGCTATTATGGTTGCTTTAGGTCATACATATGCTAAATCTAATGGTCTACAAAAACCTTATTATTTGTTCGCTAATATCATCTTCAATGGACTCAAGCAATATCATATTTCATTTCTTGGAAGTTTTCCCGGTCACTTTTCCCCTAAGCTCATATTGGTATATAAATATATTCAACGAATTCTTTGAATTTTTCCTTAAGTAAGGGCTTGAATCCATATATGATGAGTGGTTTGTCCTCATCATCTTCAGTCATATCACCTGAAGGTTCACCGACTAGTTCTTTATTTTTGTTGAAAACATGTATAATTGATAAAGGATTAAATGGTTCTTCTTCTTGACAAAATATTGTGATGTATAATGTTGTAACTTTTTTCTATGTGGTATTCTATCTCTCCATATGCTAGTGGATCCTCGATGTCCATGTTATAAACATGAGATATAATCAGTATTGGGATGGTGGTGTTTATTTGCCATGTTAAGTTGGTAAATAAATTAGGGATTTTAGGATAATAATCTATATCCTGCACATCCCTTGCTGCACCTTGCATGAACCACACCTTTGAATGGTCAAGGAACAATTCAATGTGTGTTCTAGCGAGCATGAATCAATGTATATGCTTTATTACTCTCTATATGGTGCATTTAGTTTTGATTTTTTGAAACCATAGTTCTATATAGGTATTTTCTTTTTCTATTTTAAGAGATGATCCTTTACTTGTGGACATTTGAAAATTTATCATGAGGGGAGGGTGATTGTTAGTGAAAGTTGGTTTGTTGACTAGATTAATATTATTCATTACTACCCATATGAGGAGCGATACAATATTGTTAGCGTGGTTTTATAGATCAAAATGACACATCTTTTCCTATGACCACTTTCCCATGATTCTGTCGCATGTCGACACTTCATGAAAGTCACCGAAAATCACTGAAAAAATACCTAAGTTGGAGGACCCATATCTTGATTTTTGTAAATCCGTTTGACCTCATCTTTGCAGCATTGGAAAGGTATATATGTTAGCTAAAACTTTCAAGAAGACACCAAAGTCTGAAAATTCCCAGACGTACCCTAAAAATGAGTTTTTTTGATGTGTACGCGAGTTTCCTTAAGGAAACCCGCGTATGTACGCGACTTGCTATATATAATACTCGCATACACCTTAAAAACATGAATTTTTGCATTGTAACCCACGTATACCTCCTCGCGTATGTGACTGTTGTCTCTACAACCCGCGTACGCCTCCTGAAAACGTAAAAAAATACATATTTTGAAATTCAGGTAGTTTGGGTAGTTATGCAGCTGACTCCTTCAGTTGTAACTACTTTATCTTCGACCCTAACTCTTCATAAAGCATATAAATAGAGGTAGGGAGGTCCATGAGAAGAGACTTTAATCTTTGCATTGTTATGCTGGAGGATTTGGAGCTCTCTTTGCTCACACCTTTGCCATAGAAGCATTCTCCTTATGTTGCAGAGCTTGGGGGCTGAGTTCCTTAGAGAAGAGAAGCAACATAACCAGATCAAGGTTTCGTGAGGTGCCGAACTTGAAGAGAAGGTATAATTGTACTTGTTTTCAAGATTAATAAAGATGTGATGTCCTTCTTCTTCCCAAATAATTGTTCAATGTGTGATTGAATCTCTGTTTATGATCATATTATGATGTTAATCAAGTTATTATTTCATGCTTATTTGATTATCATTTCTTTATATGTGGTCATATTGGTTTGAGGAAGGTATAATTTGTTTGCAGGTCTCTTAGAGCAAGAGGAGAAAGAAGAGGATTGAAGGGATGCTTGGATCAACCTTCATTTGGCTAAGGTATGAACCATTCTAATCTCTGAATCTTGTTTGTATTTACTTTCAGAACCATTTGCATCCACCTTTCAACCCCAATACGTTGATGGCCTCTAAAACCCTAGCCATAGGAAACTTTCCTTTACAACAAAACTAGCGACCATACTGGGGATAGCGTTGTCTGTTTGGGGTTTCTTAGTATTTCTTTTAGTCTTTTTTAAGGTTTTAGGTCCAGGTTACAAGTTAGGAACACCTTTTGAGTTTGTTGGAACACCTTTCCTGCCTTCCTAGGTCAGTTTTTGACCCTTTTTGTGCTTTTTGTCATCCATACGTGAATTTCAGGCTAAATAGTAGCGTGTCTGTGTTGTATATGTGACTTGCACTACCTACAACCCACGTGTCATATGCGACCTACCTTAAGGCAACCCGCGTATGCACCTGAATTTGTGTTCTTTCATCATTTTTTAGGGTTTTTGGGTTATTTGAGGGCTTTTGTAGGGTCTTCAAGGGTCTTCTTCATGTGCATGACTCCTGAGAGGTTGTTTTATCTCTATTAAGTGCTTTGTCTATCTTGTAAGTCTCTTTCAAGTTTTTGAACTTGTTTTTGCTGCCTTCCCTCCCACCTCCTTCTTTGGCTTAACCTTGTTGGACAAGGTGCTGAGCAGCCTCTGTTTGTAGGTTTAGATTGATACTTGGGACTTCTTGACCTTTGTTTATGTCAGTCTTATTAGTTTTTGGCTTGTTTACCTTTGTGAGCTTTCCTTCCAAGAGTGATTGATATCCAACTTTAGGGAAACCTAGGGTTTGTTTGTGGGCTGTAGAGTAGTTGTCTATTTGTTTTGCTTACATTACTTGCTTGCATTAGTTGATAGGCTGTTTTTTATTTTGCATTTATAAAAGAAATATAAAAAACACATGTTTGCTTTATATGCATGTAGATTAGGTTTCTAGTCTAGATTGCATGGCATATCATTGTTTTAGAAAAAATAAAAAGAAATTGTTCTTTTGTGGCTTTCAAGTTTCTATTTGAAAAATAAAGAGAATACTTTTTGCTTTTTACATTTCATTTCTCTTTGCTTAGTCATTTTATTTCAACTTTGAGTCAAAACACCACATAAGTTTCACGCCATTTACCCTCTGACTAAAAACAACCCTTAAAATAAACGATATAATTTAAAAATTATTAGT